>JAOXNZ010000030.1:8721038-8732981 GCA_028566095.1 Kryptolebias brasiliensis
ATATTAACAAAAAAATTAAATCTTTAAGCTTTTTTTTTTTTTTTAAGTAAAACTGTATTTATGCTTACAAAAGACCAGCAGACAGACGAGTTGAACGTCATTGTTTGTAGTGTAAAGCATTTTTTTAAATTAGTTCTATTTATCAGCCTAAAATAACTGTCAAACTCAATCTGTTTTAGTATTTTTCAAACCTACAAGATATGGTTCACATTATATCTCCTTCACTGCAGAATGACACTCTAACCTACAGAGCTTGTCAATGATTTATTTAATTTTTCTTATAATTTGTGCTCAGACAGGGATGCTATAAAGTGTCTTACCCAATGTTCTTCTCACCAATTTGGAAAGAAAAATCAGTAAAACAATAAATATTTATGTGTCACAGTGATCTCTGTCTAGTTGTGGAATATCCGTGTTGATTTACTCGTACTGGATTTAAGCAGCATCATTTGTCAAGTCTGAGATACTAGTTGTTTAGGTTTTATATGTAATTAGGTGGCCGGCAAGTTAAATCTCACAAATGTATGTAGTTCTATAAAGAAAACCCCATATGAAGTCTGATTTTATTAGGTTTTACAAGTTATATTTATTTTTCTTAAAAAAGATTTAAGGGCGACTTCCTTTACTTAAGACAGCAGTCTGTCAGTTGCCAGAAAACTTTCGTAAATAACACTTCTTGGATTTTTCAGTATGAAAAATTACAATCCAAATTTATTTTTGAATGTGTCTTTAAGCACTTATCATAACAGCCATAATTCCAAAAAAGCCATACAACCACAGCAGAAAAAACCTTAAATCTATCTACTGTGTACACAGCCAATCCAAGTCTTTGCATGCGTGGCTCGATTGATGCTCTGGATTTAGAATGTCTGTGATGATTTACGTATTATCTTAGTTTATTCATAGCAACTCTTCTCCGCCTCTTTTATCCGACCACATGCTGGTTTCTTCGTTTGCTTACTTAGTTTCTGGCAGGAAGTCAGCCTTTTGATAACCGAGGCACTGATATCACAGAGAGCAAAGTTACTGAAAGCAGACTAAGTTTAGTGTGGGCTGAATTAAACATGAAAAGATCTCGATTACATAATCTACAAATTTACGAGTGCAGTCTAAAAGAAGCATGATTTTGACCATGACAAATTACTTAGACATACAAATGTGTGACAATGCCAAGTGTCAGTGCCTAAACACCTTTTTTTCCTTATAGACACTTTAGTCGGCTGTCATGTACAATAAGAGCTGCTGACATTTGGTCCATGGGCGCTACAAGCCATGAGCTCACTGACAATCTATGCACCACAGTGCCGCGTCCCTGTGTCTGCTGTCTGTACGGATCTGCCTTCAACATGTAAGATGAGACAAAATGTCAGAGATGCACAGCGGCAGCAAGGACATTGTGACACATTTCTGTTTCTGGGGCTGCAGAGAGCTTCAGAGATGCTATTTAAAGATTTTCAACTCAGACTGCAAATGAAACATATACTGAGAGCTAAATGTTCTGATTGCATTTTAGATGCTCTTTGTTTTTAATTTTCAAGTGGTCCTTCTCTTCATTGTGTTTTTTTTAATAAACTGATCTTGCATGCTGTTTTTTGATTCATATTTAATCACCGGAGAATATACAATATTCTAGAAATATTATACGTAATAAACATAAAAATAAACACAGTAAGGTGTTGCTATAATTTACTTACAAACTTCATTTTGAGCAAAAAGCACTTTTCTGTCTCACTTTGCCAGTTTTCTATTTGAATTTTGTTTTCACCAGATATACGCAGAATTCTTCTCATTTTGCAGTGCAGTAAAAACCAAAATTATTTCAGTTTTGGCATCAGAACTTTTCAATTTGAGTCCCTAGAAAGAACAAGCCCACTTTTTAAAATATAAAACACGACAACAGTGGGGGCCGTTATTGTGTATGTTTCACTGCAGGGATTGACACACACACACACAAATAAAGGTCTACTTTTCATGCCAGAGTTATAAACTGAGATGTTTGTTGAGATATTATAAAGTAATAGCTGATTGGTTGTAATTCTCACAATAAACTTTGACTGTTAACATCTGGAGCATGTGTGGTAATTCAGAATGATTCTCAGCTCCCCTCATATCCAATTTTAACTGAATATCTGTAAAACTGGCTGAGTTGGAAACATTTTTGTGTTGGCTAAGATCAGTTGTCTGTGGTGGCCATCTTGAAATGGGTTGACTTCCCAGGTTAATCAGTTGAAGATGTGCATCCACTGATTGCTTTCTGAGACATCCAGACAGCCAGCGCACTCACATACACACAGACACACACAAAGACAGGCAAAAACATTATCACCAGTCTTTTGCCTTTCAGCAATGGGAGATTAAAAAAAAAACAACAACTTGTAGTTTGATTTATCAAAGTTGATTTTTTGTTGTTGTTTTTTTTTATCAAAAAATAACTTTTGACACAAAAAAGCCTTTGGACATAAAAACATTTGGACAACAGTTCTATCTTATAGTACAGGTAAATACATGTTGGTACACATGTGCCAGTCTTAGATCTATGTGGAAGTATCTGGTGTGTGGTGGGGTGAAACTGTAAAAAATATTAAAATTGTTTATCACACATGAAAGTCATATTTGACTGTGCTGCATAAAACCAGGAGGCATGAAGCAAATGAAAACAGACATTTATCGTCAGGTTCTGTGCCTATCTTGAGTAATACAGACACTCACAATCTGCACCCCTGAGAGATTACCTAAACTTACATGTACAGGTGAAGTTGTCTGGCTCGGAAATAAATCCACACTGACATCTCCACAGTTCAGAGAAAAACCAATCACTCTCACTTCTGGGTCTCCAGTGAGGATAGAAGTTTCAGATGAACATGACACAAACCCATGCATGAGTTTGAAAAGAATGTCTGTAACAACCTGAAAGCTCCAGGGTGCTTCTGTTGAAACATTTATCCTGTAACCTGGACGGACTGCCAATAGCATTGCCAATGAGAGTGTGTAGTGGACCTATATGTCCTCAGGCTTTATGAGCCATACCATCATCCTTCTAGGAGCTCATGAAGCGTAGGAAAGCTATTAGGACAGGCAGCGACAAAGGGCAGAGGGGTAAAAACAACATCATGTAATATATGAAGGTGACACAAAAGGCAAGACAAAGGGCCACACAATACCAGTAGAACGTGCTGTGTAATGTATTTACTTTATGTAGAATCATTTAAAATAAAGCTAGTTAAATAAAAGATCTGAATGCTTTTTGAAATGGTGTGAATCAGCATTCACACGGTTTATTATTCTTCCGTAACTGAAAAATGGGTCACCACCACATTGCTTTGTTTCTTTTACATACGCATGTGTTCTGACATAAGGTACATACACAGAGCCTCTCGCTCTTTTGGTTGCTTTTATATTTTCAAATAATGAGAATGGATGCGCAAAACAATGTTTTTATTTAACAAGTATATTTCACCAAATGGACACATTAGTCCAGTGCTGCATGAAATCATGCATCAGTGACTTTTGCATTATGTCTTTCTGCATAACACTACATGACTGTCAGGCTATAACACCCCCATACAGGGCTCTCTTCATCTCTGTTTGTGCATTATGAAGCTTCATGTCTACATGATTAAAAATTATATGCAAGCAAGGCACCCTCTATATACTTTTAAACATTTATTTCAGAGCCTGTATAATTCCAAAATGCTGCATGCACTGTAGATGGTTAATTTCCACTTAGATTTAGGGTTAAATTTAAAAATAAATCATTTCTTATTGGTCCTGGACTGTGGAGCATTTAAGGGTTTCTAAAGCTAAAAAAAATCAATGGACTGAATTGAGCTTGGAACAGGTTGTACCTTGATTATACAATTCATCTATTTAATGTGTTTGTAAGTACACCTAAGCAGAACAGTATTCTTACCAATTATACCAAAGCACATTTGTAAGTCTCATAACAGTCCTCATGAGACATAATGTCAAGTGGAAGTGGGTAAATGCAGACTGTCTAACCCGGTACAGGTACTTTGTATTAAAAATCTCACAGCTGAGGGAGCTTTAGGTCAACCAAAGTAACACACACTTTATCTGGACTATTTTTTCAATGCGTTTATCTTTTTTTACAGGTTTTTATTGGAGCTGAATGAGGCTGAATAACTAATCTGATTTAACAGGAAACATAGGAAACTGATGAAAGTAGAGTTGGGTTGGGCTATATTTTCTTTTCTCAAAGATATAAAAACCTGATGTGATCTCAGGCTTATAAGGAAGCTAAACTGAAAAATTCTGATTAGGCTACTGACAGCACTGGGTTGCAAATCAAACTTGACTCGATATTGTGAGAAAATGTGAAAAATCATCCGTTACAATGTCACTAAATTCTGAGTGTTCACAACCAAGCGACTAGCGAGTCCTGTGGACAGTCCTTGAAAATCAGGGCTTATTTTTGTGCTCAAATCTGTATTCTAAGCAGTGCAGATTATTTCATTGCTCACTTCCACCCATGTTGTACCCACCTTGACATGCTTTGTCCCCATCTTGGCAGCTTCCCGTACATTTCTAATGAAAATGGGCAGATTTGGACCAGTTTTCAAATAATGAGAGCAGTTGTATTCACAACTATAACAGCCAAATCTGTACTATTTTTGGCATATGTGTATTTTATAATAGATCCAAGCACTTGTGTTGCTTTTGTTTACAATTATCCCTGGTTTTGTTTTAATTGTTTTATGCCACAAGTGTTTGTTAGAACTGTTAAGCAGACTGAACTGGTTTTCCAATTAGACATTCGTTTATCAAACTCTGGTCCTGATTACACACGTCTACATAAAAAAAAAATTCATATACTTTAGCTTGTTATTGCCATAGAAATTTCTGACTAAGTTAAGGAGAAACAAAGTGTGCTCCCCAGAGCTTGTTTGTACTTCACCTTCATTTCAACTTCCAGGACTAAAAATCCAACCAGTTAAAGTTTAGTTAAAAAAAGATGCAAACCTGCTTCTAACCATACAAAAAAGCTGAAACCTAATTTTCACAAAAACTAGTTGCCCTCAAGGGTTGAAAAACTGACAATTTAAAATGATTAAATGATTAACTGTTGAAATAAGAGTTGAGAAGTTGGTAAATGGCTTTAAATGATCCTTCAGTGGTCTGTTAATTCACTTTGTTGTCAGTCTCTGTGTTTTTCATGGTAATTATGTGAAGTTTTTAATGAGAGGTAAATGTCTGATTTAAATTAGAGTTCTTTTTTTCATTTAAGAAAACCATAATCATGCCTGTGGTTATTTCTTTCCCACGCAGCTGTTCCAGAAACTAAATAAAGCAACACAGCAGAGCGAGTAAAGGTGTTAACTGCAAACCTCCTACTCCAAGACTCAAGTAAAGACACAGTAATTAGCTTACCAACTATAAACAGATCTCTGACACATATGAAGAGCAGGGTTCTTTTTGTAAAAGTAAAGAACAGAGTATGATCAGTTTCTTTTTCTAACAGGCAGATTTTTCTTTGGAGTTCAAAGAAACAGGTGTAATTTACTGTACATACTGTTCATTCACCTGATTGTAAGATCCCAGACATACGAGCTGGAACCAGTTCCAACATCCATAATACTGGTTTATGATGTTGCTATAGGTGTTTGTATTTTTTTTTTTTTTTTTGCAGAAGTTATGAATACATAATATCTTATCTGTTGTACATAGCTCTTTGAACAATGGAGGAAGTTTGTAAGAGTTTAATTCTGTCCTGATTTAAGAGCTAATAGCTCATCTAAGTGAAACCATAACTGAATTAGATTGCTTTAAAAGCAACTCTAAGCTCAAAGGTTTCAGTTCATGTGAAACCTATTTCAAAAACCTTTACATTGCTGTCAGTTTTGCATTCCATTGTTTTTTATATAAAAATCTCTAGTTGTTTGTAAGTGCAAATAGCAACAGCAGCTTCTGTAGCACTTGTGCTACAGTCTAGGGTGCTTCCATCAATCATAAAGTTTCTTCTGAAACCATGCAATGTGAATTTGACATGGGTGAAATGGTTTATAAAATAGCATTTCCATTAACTGAAATTTTAAAATTGAAATTATTTTAAGAATCAGACTAGCTGTTAGCTTGTCAATCTGGCCAAGATTAAACTATTTCTTTAAACTAAGGCTGTTCAAAGAGCTTTCTACAACAGGTAAGATGTTAATTGTTTATTATCTTTCCACAGAATCCAACTTCAGGAGATTTGAACTGTTGTACACAGATGGATTAGAAACACTCTTTTTAGACAGAAAACTGCAATAATGCACTACATTAGGAGTGCTTTACTGCACAGTAGCATTTGGCTTGTGGAAGCCAAGAGGCAACAACATCCACTAACCTCTCTAATGTCCAGAGACTAAAGCTCTGCAGTTCCCATACGTACAAATTGGAGCTTTAAGCCAACTTCCAGAGCATCACCTCAGTGGATTGTATAATGGGCTTCCTCATTATGGTGGTGTGACTCCAGCTGTGTTTGAGCTGCAGTAATCACTTCACTGCAATAACTTTGGGTCATTAAAGTCAATGTTCACTTAGAGGATTTGGACCCCCTTATTAATCAACAGTATAAATGTGACACGTTTTCCCTCTGTTTTACATTCTCCTTACTTCATTTCCAGTCTCTTAGCAAGATTTACCATTTTGACGGAGAGTAGGTTTGAACATCCTTCTGTAATTGGACACATTGAGACTTGCAAAAGCCCCAAACCAATCAAAACTGACAAAAAAAAATACTTTGTGGACCTCTATGTGACATTGTAAACAATTGAACTCTTTGTTAACTCTCTTCCCATGAACGCCTTTCTATATAGAGGCCAATGGGTCCAAAAAAGTTTGTAAGTAATGCATCATGTGCCGTACGCTGGCCTTTAGAGACTTAAAGTTAAAGTTACCTTTTTTTTTCCACTTGGTGCTGTAAAATCAGCTTGCATGGAAAACTGCTTGCAGTGGTTTGAGGAAAACATGATACCTAATTAATTCTCCTCCACATCCCTTTGCCATTTTCTTTTTTCCAAAATCATTTGTTGGGGAGGCTGTTTCCTCTCTTACTCTAAGTTCTTATCAGTGATTGATCTGGAATTTCCTTCTTTGCTATTCTGTTATCAGTTTATGACATGACGCTGTGGTGGAACCAAACATTTCAACAGAAAACGGATTTGTGTCCTTTCCATTCAGATAAGAAGGGTGAGGGTCTAGAGAAGATATTTGACATGTGTCTGAGCAGTGTATCAGCAAAGCAAGATAAGTTTTTTTTTTGTTTTATTTTACATTGCATGCCTGCCGTACTAATAACCCCAAAGCCAAAACAAAACATTCTATCCTTATTTTATTTCTTTATGTCTCTTAATTTTTTGAAAAGAAGAATTTCCTGCCTTCAACTCTTACATATTTATGCCTTGACATAAAAACATAGGCCTTAAATGCCATAAATACCATAGTTCAGCTCTTTGTTGTGATTTTTTTTAGTATTTAATTGTGTTTATTCATTTTCTTATAAAGTTTTGACACTGAAAGGTGGGGCATAGAGATTAAAATGCAGATTAGCTTATTTGACTTTCATGTATCATCTCTTTATCCTTGATGAATGCCCCATTTTCTGAAGAAAAAAATGTTTTTACCATATTTATCATTTCATCTTTGTATGCCAAATGTATTTGGCCACTTAGCAGTTTTTAACACTAAACATTTTTTTTGTTTTTATAATTACCAAAATCTGTATTCAGCAGCACTTCCAGAAAGTCCTTTAAGAGGTGGTCAGATGAGGACCACAGTTAGTCTTGAGGTTGCACATCAAAACCAAAAGCCAGAACAGAATTTCAGGTGTTTGTTTGTTGTAGTTTTAACCTTATAGTTGATATCACTGAGAACAGCGCAGTCACTTCTTAACTTATTCAATCTTGTCATCTCCTCTATTAAATTCATATTCATAGTAGAAATTACCATTGATTAAAGAAATCCATCCAGAGGTTTATGAGATATTTTACTAACAGACATACATATAAAACTGTCTGACCAAGGGGGGCATTGGAGGGGAATGCCCCCTTGGGGGGAAACTATTGCCCCCACTGGCCAACCTTTGATGGTGCCCCTGTCTTTATTAGGTCATTTCAAACAAGAGATACAGTTTTTATTATTGTTATTAATATTCAACCAATCTTTGTTTTTTTAAAGGTCTTACAGTATTTGTCAGATTTATTTATTGTTTTACTTAAACCTTGCCACAGATCATCCTTAAGAAGAAAAAACAAACATTTTTTCCCCAAAATGACAGATAGGAGATATGTGTCTGTCGCTTCCAAAACTGGTTTCACTTTCCTGTCAAACTGCTGTGTGAGATAAAAAATGCACACCACTTCACTTTTGAGGAGCAGATGTATCAATGGGGGGCTTGCGTACCTGCTAAGACGAAGCATGCAGTTTGTATTTATGAGGATCCGGGAGATGCCGTATTTTTTTAAGTTTCTGTCTTCTGTTTTTGACAGAAAATCTCTCATATCGACATTGTGATGACTGATGGGGTGAGGGTGGGGAATTGTTCTTGGTAGTGATCTGCAGTGCCATTATTCTTCCTCACTTCTGGATGTTCTTTGTCTCAAAGTCCATTTTTATTTTTTTTTTCCAGTATGTGGCAGTCACTGGTTTGTTACAACTATTGATCCAGCTTTTGGATCATTCTCTATGTGGTAAACTTTCCTTTTTTGTGTAACAGTCAGCCCATTGTCCTGTAGATAAATACAGCACAATCAAAAAACTTTCAGGCTTGTTCATTTTTCCTGTTTCTTTGTGCACTATAACCAACAGCTGAAAAGTTATAGCGAGCAGGCTTTAAGCAGTTGGAAATAATTTAATGATGCCAAAAGTTAAAAAAAAAAAGTAGAAGAAAAAAGATTCAGAGTACAAACAAAAAAAACTCAAACAAGAACAGTAAAAATGCTTCAGGATGAAGGACGCAAAGTCGGAAGAAAAAACGTATTGATCTAAGCTAAACATCTAAGATCTTAAAAGTTCTCCAATGACGTTGGATCAAAAAGAACTACAAATGCACAAAATTAGCACATTACCAGGCGGTGCCATTCTGAGAGCTCTTTACTCTTCAGGGGACAAATACCAACATGAATCATGCATGTGTTTTGCACATTCCCACCTTCTTTTCTGTCCTGGCAGTTTTCCATGTTTACACTGAAGACTGGCGCATCTTTTACTAAGAGCGCCGTCACCCAAAAAACCTTAATGCTGCACATTTATTATGCTTCTACAACAAAACTCAATCATAAATAAAATCAAAGGAACAAAGCGTGTCAAAGTTTCTCTTTGTTTATTTTTCCATAGAAACTACACCTGGCTCAGTGTTTCTGTGTCTGAGTCTCTTTCCTGTCCTCCTAAACTCCAGCAGGTTAAAGCAGATGGCCGCCCATCCTGAGCCTGGTTCTGCTGGACGTTTCTAACTGTTAAAAAGACATCATTCCCTCACTACACTGTGCATGTTCAGGATGGGACATGGCACCGCAGTGTGCATTTGATCAATTCTGCTGGTTTCCTAAGAAAAACTTTTTTTCTACAAAATGGCATTCTATATTTGGCTGAATCTGACTGTGTTGCATTATACAGTATTCGTATTGACCGTTTGTAATTGGATTTGAAACTGAATCTGATGGACTGAGTTGGAGAGCATGTAATCTGATATAAAGTGGACCTGTTTGCTTTATTGTATAGGGATGACTTTTGTTGTGAATTGGTGCAATATAAATAAACCGAATTAAAATCGAACTGAACTGAATTGGAATGAATTTTAGTGGCAATGAACTTTAAAACAGCAGGAAAGTGATAATTGAAGAGTTTAGCTTGATGGCTGAAAACTGCTTTTGCTTTTTTTCTTTATATAATGACAATAAAGTAGCTATAATATGTTGTGGAAGTTTTTAACTTGTCTTTCATCCCACCCTTAGATCTGTCCTCTGTCTGTCCTATTGGTGGACCTTCACTTTCAGACCTTATGAGCCTCCTGCAGGCCAGCTTGGATCACGCCTTCCTGCTCTTTGACTGCAGGATTAGTCTTCATGCTGAGTGAATAAGCATTTGTTCAGCTGGTGAAGGGCTGCACATATGTCTCGCCTGACTGTGGGAAATGACAAGGAGCACATTTGCATATGTTAGGATTGTCTTTTCAGTAAGGTAATCCAGTATGCCTAATTCAAGAATAGCAGCAAAATAATATTTTGCCATTAAATTACCTGAAACCTGAAGAGTAATCAGGTGTGATCAGTATTGTGTTTTTAACTTGCCAAAAATGTGAAAAATATCTAGTGCAGCTTTCAACCTGTAAATTTCAGTTCTCTGCCTCGGACATTACATTTGACATCTAAAGCACACAGGCTACTGTCCTGGAATTACTGATGATGATGTAAAAATGTCTCCTGCTCATATTTTGCTGGCTAAGCCAGGATGACTGCAGTCTTCTTCCAGTTCCAGCTTACCAAGATCATTGATTTGTTTGCTTGTTTTGGTGTATAAATAGTCTATACATGTCAGTGGAAAAGGGTAAACAGGCATTAACACAGTCAATGAAGGGGTGAAGTGTGTGTGCGTGTTAATGAAACCTCAAGTTATTATGTATTAAATAAAAATATTAATATGTATTCAAATTTGACAGTTTTCAAATGCAATTTTGGCAAAAATGAAACAAAAAAAAACAAGTTAGATTTGACTTGATAGAGGTCACAAAATAAACACACACACACACGCAAGGCATCTGTGGCTACGTTGGCAGACACACACACTCTTTCAACTTTTCAAGTATCAGCTGGAAGTGTTGTCAGATGTGAGGAAACATGTCACAGTGAGTTAGAAAGATTCAGACAGAGAACATTTCTCAGAAGATACAAAGGAAAAAGCTTAAATTATAAACTGGACCATTGATATAATTTTTAATTTAAGAACTGTTTTAACCAAAGTAACATTAACTGTCAATATGTACACATCTTATGTTGTCTTTTTAGTCTCATGCATCCCATGCTAAAAGAGATGGGACTGACTTTAAAAATAACACGTCACTTGGCATCAGCTTCAACCTAACAACGTTGAAGTCATTTGTACATTATGAAAGAGCTGCTGGGGAGACAGAGAGCAGAGAAACTAAATTCTGCATGGTGTTGGAATAAAAGCTCTGAAATTAACAAAATCCTTGTGGGATAAAAAAAAGTCTTGACAGTTAAAGAAGGACAGAGCAACATTTTATGAACATGTAGAGACACAACTTTTCTATAGTAAAATAATGTGAAGAGGTGGTGCTACTAACTAAATAGCAAAATCTTTGCTGTTTCTGTGCACAGGTTTGTCAGCTGATGCCACCAAGAACAAATTGGGGCTGTCATACACTTGAGAGAACATCAGATTGGAACAAAAGCAAACTGCCGGATAACTGATTTAATTAGGTTGACAAAGTTAAATCTGAAATTCACGTCAGAATAAACGTTTTTCAAAACTGTTCTGGTTTAAAAGCGACAATTTAGTTTCTTATGCTTTTTTGATTACCTCTGACTTATTTTTCAATAAGTTTTGCTTGAGTTCAGAGATCATTTCTTGTGATTTACTAACATTTAGAATGAGTTGCTGTATTTTGATTCACTAAATGATTTTTTTCTATTTTATAATAGTATAGAAAATTGTTCAAATGCAGATTAATCAAAATAATTGCATCATCTAATTGCATATTTACATACTATACTATACTATACTATACTATACTATACTATACTATACTATACTATACTATACTTCCCTACGGTCTTTTGCTTAAAGTAAAAAGAGCATCAGTGTTGCTTTAGCCTTTTCTACTCTTATTCAGAATGTCTTAAAAGCATGTGTAAATAAATAATGCTTGTAAGTGAACAACCATTGCACGACAATATTGCATTTATTTCTAAGATACGTGTACAAACA
>JAOXNZ010000030.1:8766852-8791187 GCA_028566095.1 Kryptolebias brasiliensis
AAACCGGAGTACCCGGAGTAAACCCACGTGTGCACAGGGAGAACATGTAAACTCCACCCAGAAAGGCCCCAGGCCAGTCCTGCAACCTTCTTGCTGGGAGGCGACAGCTCTAACCACTACACCGCTGTGCCACCCGCTTGCGATCATAATGTCATTTTGACCAAAACAGCTCCCTTCTCATCATCAGATGACTTTAATATCTGACATGAAAGGCAGTGGGTGATATGCATTCCTCCAAGGAACATTAGGGCATTAATCTTCAGCTGCAGTAGTTTCACTGAGCCTTTATAAATGATTCAGAGTGAAGCTGTGACTGAAAATGTTAACATGCAGTAAAGAGTTTGACCTACTTAGTTTACCTAATTTTACTGTTTAAATATGTCATAGCCATTAAAGATGAGTTTGTGATAAAAACAATAATAGTAAAAGCATAAAGTTATTTGAACTGCATAGTTAACTTTGTGCACACCATGTATTTAAGGATTACTTGCTTTCAGAAAGTATATGCAAATAATACAATAAAATAGGCCATTATTTGGCTTTTTTAAGCTTTTGCTCCTTTGTCCAACCAGTACCACAAAATATGTCCATATTCTGAATCATTTGCTGAGGTGAAATATAGAATCAGGTTGTAGTGAAGTGTATTTCTCTGCTAAAAGGTCCCCTTTTTTTCTTTCAAAGTATTTTTCTTTGAACACTTTCACATAAAAAGTCAAACTAATTTAAAATGCAAATTTACTGTACACTGTAAAACATTTTTTCTGACATATATAATAATATCTCTGCCCTGCTTTTCCCCTATCTATATGCAGAAAAAACAAAGAGTAACTTGTCCAACCGGTGGGACATGTTGTAAACAACTGACACATGCCCACTTTGAGCTAATCACATTGTTTTGACTTTGATCCAAATTACCTGAGCAGTGTCACCTACTCCGCCTCTCATCTCTGCGAGGCATGGGAAGCTCAGAACCTCCGCCTATAATGCAGCTAAATAACTACCTTTGAAAGCTACGTTGGCGCCAGAGCCAATTAGCTGTTAACACAGTAGACAGATCTATTCAGAAGCCGGAGAATGAAGCCTCCTGTAACGTGAAAGATTGATGCCCACTTTGCTAATGACAAGAAGACGAGGTAATCTGTTGCTGGACTTGGTCCTATGTTACAGGATAGTCAGCTGATGACTGGGAGCCTGCAGGGGACGGGCTCTTGAGAAAAGTAGCAGTCGAATCCAGGTCATTAAAAGGGTTGAATAGAGTTAAAAGGTCTACACACAGGCCTGCATACACAAATATGTACATGTGTGTTTTATTACAGCAGGTAGTGCTGGTGATACTAAATTAAAGAGAACTTTAACTCATAATAGAATTTTTAGCAGTATTAGCAAAAAACAAATTTGTTTCTTTATAACAGAGGGAATGTAATATCTATTCCTTTTTACAATAAATGTAAAAACAGAAAACCTGTTTTTTTAAGACAAATACTGATTTTTACCTGTAGTAAGGATATTTGCACTTATCTGTTATTTTTTATTTCATGGTAGATCTTGAAGAATTTAAAGCATTTAAGCACATCTGAATTTTTTTTCCTTACAAGTATTGATTCATGCTCAATGTACTTTTTTATCATCTGCTGCCAAAAGGCAAACAGCAGGCAGTAATGTAATTGCCTGTGTCTCTGTGTGTTGTTTGTATGTGTTTGTTTGTACGTCTGTTAGCAAAATATCTCACAAACCGCTGAACATGTTTTAAAGAAAATGTCAGAATGAAATGATTGGGTTTACCTCTACAACTGATTAGCCTTTGAAGTACACCTGATTCAAAATGGCCACCACAGCTGATCAAATTTAGCAAACACAAAAATGGCTATAGCTCAGTCAGTTTTACAGATATTGAGCTAAAATTTGTTGTGGCTGTAGCTGAGACTCTTTCCCAACACATTTTACAAGTGCTACAAATTGCACAAGATCTCACAGTGATGTGTGGGATCGTGCAAAATGTTATTTTCGAAAATAACTCCCAAATTTTTCAGGATAAGATCATCTCAGTTTAAAACTCTGGCGGGTGATATGCTTTCCTTTAAGGAATACTGGACCTGTATTTAAAGAACAAAACATAGAGTGTTGTGGATCATTTTGACTGAGAATTTCTCTTTTCTTTCCTCATTTTAGTTGCTTAAATAATTTTTAGATTGTTAGTCAGCTGAATCATTTTGAATCACCATGTTTCTAATAACAGTAAATATAGTAAATTGAACTGCAAACTAAATCTTTCAGTCTTTTAGAAATTAATCAAGAAGACCAAAAAAGATCAGACAGCTGGATGATCTTTAGTCTCGGTGTGTGAGTCAGGGTGCTTCACCAACCTCATGACTGCAGTTTCCATGTCAAACTCTTAACCCTCTCACAGGGTGAATGACTGGCTGGGGGCCAAATGAACCTCACATGTAGATTCCCCAAAACACCCTATATCTTCATCACTTCTGACAGGTAGGATTTATGACAAGGCCATCGTGTAAATCACAAGAACACTTGAAATGGTATAAATGTTTTAAAGTGGCGATAGAGAGGGCAAGACTGCATGCGTCTCTTTGTGTCCGCCTGTGTGTGTGCTGCATGTGATTGTGCGAATGTGCAGTTTTCTGGGAAGTGTTCCAGAGATTGGGGGAAATCCACCTTCCAAACAACAAACAACTTCAACCACAACAACAAATTTCCTCAAGAGAAACGTTTGTCTTGTTAAAGGAAATAACTTTTTATGACGGAAAAAGCCACAGCTTTCCCAGCCATCATGACCGAGCCTTTGGGTTACAAGAACTGACGCAGGCCCTAGTTTATTATTGCATGAGTTTTTTAGTGACTGTGATTATGGAAAGACACACAGGTTTCCTCAATATGAGAGTCTGATTTGTTTATTAATGTCATATAAATATATAATTCTATTGATTAATTTTTCTCACGGTTTAGCTATGATGTTCATTTGAATTAACTTTACAGGTGGAAATAAAAAAAAAACTTCTTGTTAAAAGGAATTTGCTAAATCTTTCATTTCTTTGCAATTAAAAAATAAAATTACAAAATAAAAATACGTTCATCTTTCCTGACCTTCAGTCTTCAGAAAAATGTCTTCCTGTTGAACTATTTCAGGTTAGAGCCGATTTTGTGGAGTTTGGCCACTGGTGTCTAGTCAAAGCTTCTTTTATAGAGTCGTAAAGAACAAAGCACTTAATAAACAAATCAGCCATTAAACCAAACAAGAAAAAAAGGGAACATCAAAGCCTGTCGTAGTTATTTTAAAGGTCAGCGGATGGGAAATCGCTTACTGACTCACTGGTTAGTTGGCCACAAGGTTTAGTGCATAAGAGGACAAGCTGGCTGCATGAGTAATCTACTAAATAATCTTTGTGTGGTTTTAAAAGTTGATTACATAGAAAGCTAAACAAACAGCCTTACAAGCTAGGTTAACATAGAAATCTATATTGAGATAAAAAACAAACATGTGACCTGAAACCAAAATGCTTCAAGATTCTCTTCGCTGATTTAAACCTGAGTTTGTGTGCTTGTGTGACTCCAGACTCAGACTCACTGCTGTTTAACGAGCCAAAGACTCCAGTTACTGCAGGATCAGTGGCAGAGCTGTGATCAACAGCACAGAGGACACAAACAACCTCCATGATCTTTGCTCTGACCCGAAAGAGTGGGAAGTGGCTGTGGAGTCGTTTTCAGTGACCTCTGCTTCAACCACAGGGTCAAAGACTGTAAACCTGTGTTTAAAATGGAGCAACAGGAACTTGCTGCAGTAATTGTGACACAACGTAACGGGTTACATCCATGGCACAAGTAAAGGGAAGAAAAATAGAGAAACAGCAGCTATAAATAAAAGTCTGCACGCTCTACTGAGTAAGAATAAAAGGAGCCTAACAGAAGTTTGATTTATCAAATAAAATACTTTTATAGCTGTAGACTGAATTATGTTTTTCATCATTGGTCAGAAATATAAGTTGTATGTCTTTATTCATGACTGACATACAGTTCACTGCCCTAGTCTTGCACTAAATTCTGATTGTTATTTCCTGCCATTGAAAGCGAAGGCGCAAACAAATCTTAGCCAACACAAAAATGGCTCCAACTCAAACAATTTTACAGATATTGAGCTAAAATTTGGTGTGGTTGTAGCTGAGCACCATCTCTAAGACACACTTTGAGCGAAACACAGTTGTACAACATCATTGCATAAAACGTCAACAATAATTGTTGGAGTCAACCCTGTTTGTCTGTTAGTAAAATAACTCATCAACCACTGCATGGATTCCAATAAAACTCTCAGAAAGTCATTATTTGGTTTACATCAATAACTGATACATTTTTGGAGTCAATCCAATTCAAGATGGCTGTCACTGCTAATCAACCTTAGCCTACACAAAAATGTGTATACCTCATTGAGTTCTACAGATATTGTGCTAAAAACAGTCGATTACAACACATCCTCCAAGTGCTAGCAATATCATGAGATTACACAAAAGGTTATGTCAGATTTTAATCAAAACAAATACAACTCCATCATTTCTCAAAATAAGATGATCTTAGTCTAAGATTCTGGCATGAAAGGTGGTGGGCAATATGCATTCCTTCAAGAAATGCTAGGCTTTTAATTAAAGTTCTGTTTTATCAATTCAAACAAATACATTTATAAGTATATTAAATGGGATGACATAAAGAAAATTTCTCAGTCAAGACAACTGGTTTTAAAAAGATCATCTAAGTTAGCTTTTTCAAAGTCATTTTTGCCTGTGTATACTCACATTTACTTTAGTAATTTTATCATCTTTGGTACATTTTATCATTGAATACTGAAATGAACCGAGGCAACGGGGAAGACAGAAAATCAAAACTGAACTGCTTTGATCTTCAGGCAACGCAGATTTCAAATATTCTGTGGGAATCACATCAGCTGCTCTCAGCATTGTAAAGATCTTATTGTCTTATGACTCAGTGTTTTAGAGCATAACTGTGATCATCTCAAAGGACAAAAATCAGATTTTTTTTACTCAACTTTCAGGGCTTTTTGTGTGGAAACTGAAAAAAGAAATCTTGTGATTGTTGAGGTTTTTATCTGAAAACTCTGTTCCTCCTACAGTCCAAAATCATTTTAGATCAGTTTGTGATTCTGGATGAATGTTATAGGAACAAATGTGTGTGTTTATAGTTGAGATGAATTGGCAGTGACAACTGGGAGTGTTTCCAGAATAAAGCTGGTAAATAAAAGAGCAACTGGATGTTTTATTTCTGACTAGTCTAGTTTTATTCTCTTCAATCTTTTTCTTGATTACCATTTTCAGATGCAGGAGGCAACCAAAAGTTTAGTTTCATGCATGTTTTTTTTATTATTATCATCATTTCAACTTTATTTTTTATAATTTCAGAATTAGACGTGACCTTTTTCTCTTTTATTCTTCCTGTAAACCTTTCTGATTTGGGCTTCCTGCTGATTTGGAGCTAAATGTTTGCTGCTGTAATAGTAGCCAGAAAATGAAACGGTCATCTCCAGATGACAACAAGTGAAAAAGACACAAAAAATGCCAGAAAGACGTGCTTTAGTCATATAATAAAGGATGGTTGTTTATATATTAGATGTGACAGTCGGATATTTTAAAATCACATTTTGCTGTGAAAAATTGCAGGTGTTAAATTTTGCAACTCAGTTTAATTCTCACTTAACTGAGTAGCAACTATTTTAACAGCATCACTTAAATCTTATTTGCTTGTAATTTCCTTGTGACTGTGTTTTAGCACAATGACCACATCTCCCATATCAACCCAGAGTTTGGAGAACTGAGTAACATTGTTTGTGTTCGGGATAATGGCTGTCATTATGGCAAATTAGTGCTCTACCCAAACTCAAATGATTCTCCAAATCCACCCCACGTTGCTCCTTCTCTCTTTGCTCTGAGTGCCTTGTTACAATCAATTAGGCTGATTACAAGCACAATCCTCCCCACTTCAAAGCAGGGCCCTTGAAGAGGGTGAGACTAACTGTCTCTCCGCTGCCCTGCCCTGTTGTTCGTCCCGGAGTCTGAAGCCTTAAATATATTAGACTCTAACTTCTGAGGTGCTGAAATCTGTTAGTGGTTTGCTGAAAAACACCGCGTAGGAAACAAAACAATGTTTTCATGCTAAGATTAAAGGATAAATGACAAGTAATGAGCTGGAGACAATTGGTGCCCTGGGTCCTCTTTAAAGTTAAAGGTTGACTCCTCGTCGGTCAGACGACAGGTCTCACAATAAATGGAGGGACGCACAGAGAGGGAGCGAGACGCCAAGTCTAGACGGCGTGTTTAGGGACCCTCCCCAACTGCTTTGTTCTGCTCCATGTCTACAGGTAATTACTTCAACAAGCCACCGTGAACCCTGTCAAATCTGAGCCAAGTGACGGGTGAAGTGGATGAAAAGTAAATGAAGCAAAAGTAGGAACTGATTGGCGCGTCTTTGCTCATATTTGTCTTCCAGTTAGTTAGTTATCATGCACAGATGTGTGCATGATAACTAACATTGTGTAACATTTTGTAACAAGGGACAGTGGACACAAAACAACACAGCGTCGACAAAGATTTAAAAGAGAATTTTCTCTGTTGTGCAGATCAGTTTATTATTTTTTCCTTGTCTAAAGATGAAAACAGAATTATATTAAAATAGCTCATTTCTTCAATCTTGCTCTCCTGAAAATCTATGAAAGAACAGAAATATCTTGATACAATCATTGCAAAGTATTAGATAATGCTGATTCATTTGTTTGAGCTTTTTGACCTGTTTATTTATAACTTTGCTTCCTTTGTTCCAGTTTTAACAACACATGAACTTGTGACAAAGAGGAAAGTAATAAGTTCTCTATATGATGTGTGTATGAACATGTACCTGAGGTCACTGAACACAGAGACTGTTTGGAAGGACTCATCCAATTAAAAATAATCACCTATTTTCATCAGACTGTTCCATATACAGTTGAAACCAGAAGTATATAAAAAGCCACCAGTTCAGTCAGGAGGTGCATTTTTTTTCACCCTGTCTGACGTGAAATCAGAATAAACTTTTCCCCTTTAGGTCAATTAGGATTTTCAAAATTATTTCTATTTACTAAATGCCAGAATAATGAGAGAGAGAATGTTTTTAAGGCAATTTTTATTACTTTCTTCAAAGTCAAAAGTTTAAACACATTTCATTAGTATTCTGTACCATTGCCCTTAAACTGTCTGACTTGGGTCAAACATTTTTGGATCTCCTTCCACAAGCTTCTCACAATAGTTGGCAGGAATTTTGGTCCATTCCTCCTGACAGAACTGGTGGCTTTTTATTTAGTGTATGTAAACCTCTGGTTTCAACTGTATGAGGCTGAGTATAATCCATTTATGTCTGAACTTACACCCTTTTTGTTACATTTGTGGACAATTTGCTGCCAGCTCAAATTGATCCCATCCCTTATAGTCCTTAATATCAACCCATAAATCAGCGAAGTAATGTAAGGTACAGCAGTATCAGAAAACTATTTTTGTTTTATAAACTGATAAATGCTTTTTTGAAGTTTGTCGAAGTAAAAACATCAGACCGGATTCAAAGTTTTGGAGTCAAAGTTTATGTTAAAGGGACTTCAATACTTGCTACATGTAGGCATTGACACGTCAATTTTTTTTCTCGATATTTAGGTTTGTGCAAACACTATTTTATAAAATGTATTATTACTAAAAACACACATTTATTCTAGCAGAAATATGATAATCCTGTTGTAAGTGCTCCAACCTGCACTGGAAGCGCTGCAGTTAGCTGCTGCTGATATTTGTGCTTCCAAACAACAGTCAAATTCTGCCTAAATAATCATGTAATGCAATTTTGTTTTAATTGGAGTTATTTTTAGATGACAACAATCCACTTTGGTCTTGGTCCTACTGGAGCGAGTAATTAACTCATCATTTCCTGTCAGAAATATGCTCACATTTCTCCAAACTGAGGTTCTTCAAACAGCTATGTACAACAGGTAACATATTAATTGTTCATAATATTTCTAATTCACTCTGCATTAAACAATCTGAACTGCTCCTTTATTAGCCAACCTTTAAGTTTAACTTAAAGGTTGCTGAGCAGGACTTTGAATGTGTGTTGGTGTGACCTTTGGTCTGAACATCAAACTGTTTGTTTTGACTGAAGAGAAAATAAAATGTGAAATCTTGGCCAAACTTCCTCATCTCCTTGAACCCCGTCCCCACACCTCCTTGTACACACACCCACTCAGCAATATTGCTTTGTCAGCCGACATTTAGAGAATTAACCTTGAAATTGCCCAAGGCCAGCCCAGCTACTCCCCCCCACCTTTCCCAGTGTTTCCCTCTCTGCAGCTCCCTCTCTTGAATAGTTGCGCAATAAGTGGCGCCGCTGCAGAACCCCCTGGGTATTAGAGGGTTGAGTGGCGTCCCAGAGAGCCATAATTACACCTACGCTCAGGTGATTTAAGGGTCCTGGAACATGCTGACCCATGCATGACATCAAAATTCTACATTACACTGACACCTACCCTTTCATGTGCCACAAGACGCTTTATTTACTCTCCCACGTTGTGTGCTTTTCTGAACTTCTTTTTTTGCACAAACATGTTTAAATTAGTTTCTATGTTTCTATAAAAGTCAAATAATCTTCATCACATCCTTCGTATAAGATGTTTGCCAGCTCAGAGACACCATTTGTAGCAAAATCCTGCAGAAAAACATCAGCAGCAGTGAACTCTGTTTGGCCCTCCTTTAAGGGATCCACAGCCCTGTGATCACTGCAGCAGCTATATTTTATTACTGTTCCTCGTTAATGGAAACAATTAGGAAAGAAATATCAATCACAGACAAGTGCTAGTCATGAGAACTTGTAGTTGACAGGCTATAATAAGGGAAAAGGTTGATAATTGGGTTTGGCTGTCTCTCCACCCCCTGCAGACACTGTGGTGACACGAGAGAATGTTCTCCTTTAACAAGGTCGGGGCTAATACTGCTTAATGGAAAGAGGATGTTCCTCTGCCCTGCGTTCCTCAACTTTCACCTCTGCTCTCTTCACCTCCTTTTGCTTTTTACTTGTTGCTTTGACCGAGCAGCCACTGAGATTTGAAAGTTTATCGCCCGTCTGTGCACACCGCTGAAAGTTTTCTCAGTTTTCCACTGGGAGTTTGCTGCCTTTTTGAATTTTCTAAAACCATTGCCAGTTGGCAGCATCCCATCCAGCTTCAGCTCAAAAAACACCTCTAAACAAGAAGTTGGTGTGAAAGAAAAATTAACAGATTATCAGTTGTTTTGGATCCTAAAACAATGAGCAGGGAAATGTGTGTGCTAATGTTGAAGAAGCTAATCTATTTAAACTGTTGCCTCACAGCTTTTATGGTATTTCACTTCAGAGAGCTTACAATAATAAATAAGGTCTTAGCATTTCTTGATGGAATACATATCACCTGCATTTTGCTCACAGATAAAGCTGGTTCCAATAGTTAATGTCAAAATAATAAAAAAAAAAGATCTTACACAATTTGTTAGCAAAAAGAATATTTTGGGGGGATTAGTTTCAGGTACTACCACAACAGACTTAAGGTCAATATCTGTAAAATTGACAGAGGTATAGATATTGTTGTTACGTTTTTTTTTTTAAGGTCAGTTGTTTGTGGCAACCATCTTGATCAGTTGTAGATGGACATTCAATGATTACTTTCGGAATGTTTCAATAAATTTTGTCCAGTGGTCCACGAGATATTATGCTAACAGACAGACCTACACACACAAACAGACTAATTGTCCACTTTTAACTGTTGGCAGCGGGAGATAAAAATGCACTCGACAGGTACATGAAACTAAAGATGAAACATTAGCATAAAAACATATATAGTTAAATAGTTTTTTTTTCAGTTGATACATTTGAGCAGCTGAGGTGTTAACGTCTCCTTTCTTCCTGTTAAGGTTTTGTGTCTGACAGCGCTGGTTAAAGAAATTGGGCCTTTTCAGTTGTAATCCCTGCAATTAAGCATGTAGGTGCGGCTCCATTACCTCAGCAGGATTAGTAATGACACAGGAGAGAATATAATTGCTTCATAATTTGAAGTTGTGAAGTGCATGAAATACCTGAGGCTCAGCCTGCCATCTCAGCAGTGCTTAATTCTTGGATTCAATGTTCCCCCCCGTTTTTGTTTTTCAAACCTGAAGCTTTCTAGGACTTGTGTTTTTTGAAACTTTTTACTTGTTCCCTACTTAGGGATCTGTGTAAAGGATGTGTTACCCTCAAGGCTGCTCTAAACGTGTCCAACAAATGAGATTTTCCCCAAATTCAAGGCAAATTTTGAAAATCACACATGAATTAATTTTATTCATAGATGAATATGGTAATGCAGCTCAGCTTCTTACTTGGCTGAACCATGTTTTACATGTGATTTTACTCATCACCTGAATTTCAGACTTGTTGTTAATGTGATGAAAGCCCTAATATTTGGTTATTCTGATCAACATTATCGTCATCAGTGAGTCAAACAGGACAAACACATTTTAATAGTTTTACACTATATTTATTTTAATAATTGAGAACTATGAAGGGAATTTTAAGTTCATATGTGAAGCTCTTTTACTTTACAAAAGGAAGGAGTGCATTTACTCTCAAATAAAACATGTGAGGAAGTTTTTTTGATTTATAAATGACTTAAAGGCAGATTTTAGGCACGTTACTAAAGCATAAAATTTTCTCTTGAGCTAAAACTTTTATTTGATGTATTCCAGTTAAAGATTTGTCTTAAATTGATGACATTTAAGGTGTTTTAACACTGAATATGCTGGTGTAGATTCTCTGTCATCCAAGCCATGGCAGATCCAAAAAAATGTAAAACCAAAAAAGCTGGACTACTACTCTGTATTTAAAGATTAAAAGACTTCAACTACAGAACATAAGTCCAGTTGTTTTGTTTTTAAAACCTTTTCTGGATTTACATTGAATAGCTAAAACTTTATTAATCCACTTTATAATAAAACACTTGTTAGGTGAAAATGTGGTTTCATCATAAAACATGGAATTTAGAAAAATAAAACAAAAAAAATGGAGTTTGGGAAACAAATAAACAGATTTCATCAAGTTTTTAATACATACAAGCATGTGTGCACCCTTCACTAAATAAAAGTTAATTGTTTACAGACGTATGTCCAAGTATTGTTGCTGACAGTAGGTAGGTATATATGACAGGGCCCTAAGCATTAGTTTGTAATTTATTCATTTCTGATATTACAGTGTGTCACAAATGGCTTTTTTTCCCCATTTCAAGTTCTGGTTATCCAGTACGTGTCTAAAGCAAAACAAAAATGTGCTCAAGAAGGCTGGAAAATATAACAAATTTTCATTTCAAATCAAAATAAAAATACACATTTGAAGCATTTGAAACTGTCTTTAATACGTTAGATGTGAATTAACTAAATGTCTTTACTGGTTGATTAAGTTACCCCTCGGGTCTGAAGAGAAAATAATTCAAGACAGACAATTATTTCCTTGTGTGTGAATAAGGCTATTATCACTCGAGCCAGCAGGTGAGACTGTAACACCTTTCATTATTCAGACATGACATCTGTCCAAGAAGACTAATTCTATATAATTACGAGGCCTTTGAGCACCCATGATGGTTTTTCAAGTTCTGCCTTTTGTCCCCAGTGAGAGATTTTCTAAAGTGTCCATTACGAACAAAACAGCACCACCCTTATGGCTCAGCACCAGCTAATCATTATTTAACTGCAGGGATATAATGTTGTTGAGCTGCTTTGTCACAGTAAAACACACACTCTTTACAGGGTGGAGGACCGTGTGTGTCTTTTCCTGCACTGAAGTCCAAGTTTAAAAGGCCATAGGCGGTGTTGGTAGAGTTGTAGTAATGCAAGATTTCCAAGAAGTGTAGCTGTAGATAGCTCCATCACATGGAGGCTCTAATATGAAAACTGGGAGGGTCTTTCATAGTATAAAGATAATGTACAATTGACTAAATATGAAAACGCTTAGAAAATCTCAATTGTATGGCTTTGTTTCAAGATAAAGCAACTATGTTTTGGTAGTTTAATAATAAATCTGAGCTTGGACAACATAATCCAGTTAGGGCTGAGTCTGAATTATTTAATTTTTGTGGTTCTAACTAATGTTCCTTAATTGTGTATTTTAATAGGAACTAGTTTGAATTATGGGAGGTAGATAGTTGAACAAACTTAAACCAAGTCTTTTGTTTGTGTTTCTTGTGTCTGTCTTGTTGAAAGAATGAAAATTGATTTGAGGTTTATTAATTTGTTGAACCTGACGTGGCATATTCAGGCTCCTTCAACAAGTAAAGACAATAAACCAAAACAAATAAACTGAAGGGTAATGGTAGTAACGAAGTTGAGTCAATTCTAAAAGAATGAGCAGGCATGACTGCCTTCCTAACGTGAGAGAAAATGACATAATTTTGTGGGAAAACTGATGAATTGAAAATGTTTTTTTAATTCAAGAAGTAACTGTTTTAGCTGTTAGATTTAACACCAACAGTAGACAAAACTATTTAACAAACCTAAACTCAATAAGTTTGTAATGTAATCCCATTTATATTTAGGTCAATCCAACATGTGTCTTGGTTGTTTGTTCTCCTAAGCATAAATGATGATTCTACATAGACTTTAGGTGTTATTTGAAGTTATTTTGTGTTATAGCTTCAGTCCTGAGGGGTTGTCAGAGAGGAACAGATCCTGAGGGGAACTTCGGTCCATTTTCCAAATCAAACTGTTGCTTATTTTCAGTCTCCAGCTGCTTAGATTTTACTTCTCAATCAACAAATGAGTAGCTCCAACCTGAGGTGGGATCTTTGTTACTATAAACCTTTTGTCTCTTGCTATTTAGTCTGCATTTAATGTTTTCACATCCAGCAGTTGATGCACCTAAATACCATAAGACAGAAGATAAAGAGCAATAATTAAGCATGACCTCACCTGTACACAGACAGGTACAGGAAACAAGCCTCTAATCCTGTTACTATAGAAATTGTAATTACTTACAAGTTACTCCAGTTAAAATGTAATAGTAGTATAACTATTTCACTTATTTTATAATGTAACTAATTACATTTTGTTAGTAATTGTAACAGATTATAGTTGTGTTTTGTTTGTAAATAAATTATGTGACTCAGTTACATGTAACTAGTTACTCCCCAATCTAGTTTTGACTAGATCTTTTAGTCTTTGGCTAACAACCTATTGCTTCTGCAAGCTGAGGATTTTCTTAAACACACATTGCGTTTAAGTAAATATTAAACAAATTACTTGCTTCTTTATTAAAATCTTGAGTTTTTCTGCCACCACTGTTATCATCAAGAGTTCTCTTAATGAATGTAGTGCATCCTCTCATATCAAATGCAATTTTCAAACAATTTCATGCTGATCGACCAATTTTCCTGCTGTATATCATCAATGAGAACATCTTGAAATCTTTGAAACAAACATCTCTGATGTAGGCTTCTGACAATCCGGCCTAAACTAAATAACCTTCAAACACTTCTTCCATAAAAATCAGTTAAGGAGACGTATCTGGTTTGATTTGACAGGTGCCAAAAAAAAAAAAAAACAAGATTCTGAAAAGAACTGAATTATTTTCCCCAGTTCTCTTCACGCGATTTCCATTGTAAGTGTGAGAACAAAAAGCGGCGCTGTGATTGAAGCAGCGACAGAAACTGAGACGAGGCTGACGAGCAGGATGTCGATTTCACGCCAGTCGTGAAATCCACACTCGGTGTCAGCTTCAAACTGTCAACCATCGACAGAGAAGGATGTCAGACGGCCGTGCAGAAGTCTGACAGTTTGTTTGTGGTTGTATACATGTTCGAGCTGTAATTGGAAACAATCATTCATTTGTGCGTGTGTGTGTGGTGTGTGTGTGTGTGTTGTACAAGCAAACTTTCCCGTAATCACTCAGCCAACTCCTTTTACAGAATAAGATTTTGTGCTCGCACGTCACATTCAAGGTGTTGAACTCAAAAACACATTTTTAAAGTGCCACCGTACCTCTTGTTTGCAGTATTATTTGTCCTTCATGCACTTTCTCAATGTGTAATTCTCAGAAGCAAAGGAAGAAGGAAGCTCTGAGAGCATTTAGCTTGTCGAACAGATGTTCTCAGCAGCAGCTCTTTGAGTTTAAGGTTTTGCTTTGAGTTGAAAGTTCCTTTAAGATATTTCTCATTTATAAACCTCTGTCAATACCTGCTTCCAATTCAAACATACCTTTGCTAAGTTTTAAAGCTCATCTTTTAAAGTCAATCATCTATAACCCTCGTTTCTGACTCTTGAAATGTGTTTCTTTATTTTGGATGTCGAATACAGCGATGAGATGACGAGGAAGATTTCCTGTTCCCAAGCAAAGCAGTATTTACAGTGTGTTGACTTGCTTTGAGAAGTTGTCACACCTGCTGATAATCAGTGAACTCATCTTTTTGAATCCCATCAAAGCACTAAGAATGACCCCCTGCATTTCATCATTGTTTTTTTGTTTGATAATTAACAACAGATGTAACTGTTCATACTAGGACCTGAAGATGACCAGAAAACATTTACATATGTCCTCAGTGGTAAAACCTTAAACAGTGCATACATGGGATGTAATACAGCCCAGACTGTGAGATCACACACAGGTCCTGTCTACACTACTCTGGATATTTTTTAACCCCTTTTTTTTTTCTCTGCTTATAAAAAAACCCTCCATTCTTACGGGTGCCTGATTTGTTTGAGGTATAGAGTAAATTTGTGCCATTTGCCCCATGAAAACGTACATGATCAGTATGTGTGACTTGCAGCTGAACCAGTGTACAGGCTGCACCTGTGGTACAAATGGTTTACAGGTGACTATCACCCCATCTGTTTGTGAGGTAGTGTGAGCGGTGGGTTATGTACCACCCAACACATTAGTTTACTGAATTTACTCCATTAGTAAAGCCAGTATCACTACGTGCCGTTCCTCAGCTTCTATCATCTGCCTGAAGAGGTCCAGCTGCTGTGGCAGAACGGTGACAGCCTTCTACAATGCTACCTATTACAGAACGGATTCTTCCCATTATGTATCCCAGGAGTCTTGCCCCTTGTGTTGTTCATGGATTGCCACACAGAAGACCAGAAAGTCGGTCATGCTTCTGAGTTAAGGGTCACTCAAATAGCAAATGTGGAGCGTTGTACTTTTGAGGCACATGAATCATACAATGACCATCATCACAAAGCCCCTACTAGCTGCTCTCCTGACTTGGTTTAGGCATACACAACAAGAACAAGTTCCATATAAAGTGCCTGCATTCTTGGATTTTTGTTAGACCAGAAGAATTTGCATTTGCAGGAACAAAAGTCTCCACAACCAGCCCTCAACCTTCTACGGCCAAAGAGTTTGTTTTCTTTGATACCATTCACCAATTCCACTCAGATATTAATCATTTTAACAGACAATCAGCGTTTAATGATGACAGGATCAGGATAGAGAGAGAAAGACACGAATAAAAAAAAATATATAATTATAACTTTATTGTTGTTTTGGTGCTAGGTCAGAGTGATAATGTGGGCATGATGTGTGATGTGGGTTAACTATGTCTTCTCTGCCTAAAAACTGCATTTTGAGTCCACACTGATACACTAAAAACTGAGTTTTTAAAAACATATTTTATCTCAGTAAGAATTCTTGTTGCATCTAAACAATCAGTGCAAATGTAACAGAAAATTTCAGTTATAAGAAATAGGTGAAGTAGTGTCAATTGGGCTATAAATACAGATACAACCTTCACCCTTGTTCAAAGTTAAATCAGTCAGCTACAAACATATTGGATCTCTGTTATTGCACAACTAGCATCAGCGTGGAAGTTGCTGAGTTGTGTATTATGTATAAATTGGCAAGTCTGAACAAAATGAAGCTTTCTTCATTAGTTGTGAAAGAGGAATACAGTATCAAGGGTTTTAGGAGGCTCGTTTATTGGGAGGGGTAGCTCAGTCACAGTTACATTCACTTTTTTAGCCATTTTCTTTATCCTTTTGTAATTAGTGGATTTATTTATTTTTAAATACTAAAAAAACAATAAGAAGTTTGATTTGAAGGTACTTCCTGTTTTCCTATAGCTGCACAAGCTGACTAAACTTTTGAGTGAAAGAGTTTTGCTCCTCTGAAGACAAACTGCTGCATGTGTAATCACCAAAGAGCTGCTCTGATTTATGACAGAGTCACCCTGCTCTCTGCAAACCCTAATTAACTAACCTCAGCAGATTTTAAGGCCTTTACATCCAGCATTAAACGAGGAATAAAGTAGCACAATGATCAATTACCAACAAATTAAATTCAGCTTTTAGGACTTCCATGGATGATTTGTTGAGGTAACCACAACTTGTATCATCCCCACGTGCCTTAGTGTCAGTGTAAATAAAGTATCTTTCTGACCGACACCAGAAATCGGTGGATATTAGACCCCAGAATGTGCAGCACACACTGAGCCACTGCAGAGAAACTGAATTTAATGAGGAATTGAGCCAACCAGGATGTGAAGCCGCCGCTGACCTGTGTGTGTTTGTGTTCTTGGCCTCTCTGCTGAGTTTCCACTCAATTTAGAACTTATTAGGACTTAAAAACCCAATCCTATTTCATGCAGGCAACCTGGATTACCCTTCAAAGAGTGCGGTTTGGCTCTGTTTTTCTGATCAAGCACGTAATATTTTATGTCAGAGTGACAGTTGGACCATTTCAGTAAGGTCATGTGTCAAAGGGTTTTACCGCAGTATAAATACGGCCCTCACCAGGCGCTAATTATCTGTGTTGCAGATTAGGCTTTAACACTCCCTAACAAACAAGAAATACATGGCTTCCAAATGAGCCGGAGTGGAAAACATTTGGATATTTTCATTTCACGCCATTTGTTAGGGCATGTCGCAGGATGTCTCCTCATTGTGTTGTTGTTGTTCACTTCAAAATTATGTCAAGTTGACTGGTTTTGAGAACTCAAACTCAATAAACTTTGCATTTAAGCATTAGGAGCGCAACATTGAAAGTCTTGATTTGTATTTGATCATTTTAAAAGCAAAAAAGTCAATGTGGCTGTTTTTTATCACCCACTTTAAAATGTATCATCCTCTTTAAACGAAGAATCAGAAGAAGCTGCACAATGAATTTCCCAGAATCTCCATCCTTATTACCCGAGCAGTAAATACATCTTCACATAAATAAGCAAAGAGGGGGACTGCAGGGCTGTTACAGGGCGGTGTGAAACCACAGAGCTGCTTCACTTAAAAAAAACAAAAACTTTATGACTTCAGATTTGTTCCAATAGAAATGACCACAATCATGATTAAAAGCCTTCTTAGTAGCCACAGCTGAAATTGTTTATACATTTGTCGTGATTTAGGATCAGACTGTTGCAGACAGCAGTTATAAAGCCATTGGAGTACAAAGATTCCAGTTAAACAAATATACATCTCTTTCAAACCAATTAGGAAGATAATCAAACATGAAAGTAGTGCTGCGGAGTAAACACAAAAAGATAGGAAAGGAAGAAAAAAAAATGGGTAAATTATATTGATGAAAGCCGTGCTGATGAAAACAATGTATGAATTATACGTCTTGCTCTGCTGTCACATCATGTTTTATTCAGAGGCCTCCTTCATTATCAGCAAACCTCTGTGGAAATGTCTCTCTGTCTCGTTCTATCTGTCATCATATTGCATTAGCATTATGAGCTAAATGCGCGGAGGCAGGATATCAGATCGCTCACAGAGATGAGCCAGAGATGGACTGTGAATCAAACCGACAGAGAGAGAGTGCCGGTGGAGACGGGCCTCATGTTGCTCTGCACAGCTGCTGCCAACAGCAAGCCCGTTTGGTCTCTTTGTTTTGCACAGAGTCTCTTACACAACAAGGAAATTCTACCTGTTTCTATTATGATGGGTGCACGAAATGTTGTGGCCTGGTTTCAAACAGGAGAACCTGTTTTGGGATTATGTAAGCCTGTCACTCCACCGCTGAGCTGCTCATCCTTATTAAAATTCTTTTTAGAGATAAAGTCATGGGAAAGAGACAGTCTGACCTTGTTCAGTTCTCGGATTTTGCATATCAGGAAGTGATAAAAATGATCAGGTCTTTACCAGGTTTTGAAATAATTCAAATCTAATTTCAAGTGTACACAAACACAACTGATTCCACCGAACAAAAGCCAAAATAGAAAAAGATGTGTGTGAAAAAGTAGGTGCACACCATAATGTAAGAGAACCACTTTAAAGTATGAGGTGTTTGTTCTGGTATGTAGTGTTTGGTTTTCTCCTAACATGGCGCTATGCATTATGAGCAAACGACTCTACTTTGGTCTCATCTGTTTAAAGAACAATGTTCCAGAAGTCGTGTGGTTCTTTCAGATGAAACTTTGTAAACCTAAGATGTCCCTCCATGTTGTTTTAGGAGAGAAGAGGTTTTCTCCTGCAACCATTTCAAACAAGTCTCACTAGTTCAGTCTTTTTCTAATTGTCCTGTCATAAACCTGAACATTTAGCCTGCTGACTGAGGCCTGTGGAGCCTGAGATGGAGCTCCTGGCATCATTTTTTTGTTGTTGTTGTTATTGCAATTTGTCTGAGCACTGCACAGTCTGACCTTCAGGATGTATTTGTTGGACTTCCACTCCTGGGAAGATAGTCAGCTGTCTTAACTGTTTTACACTTATGAATAATCTTTCTGTCAGTAGAATGATGGACTCTCCATTGTTTAGAAATGATCTTTAACCCTTCCCAGATTGTTGGGGAGCAACAGTTGCTTCTCTAAGGTCATTGCTGATGACTTCCCTTCTTGTCATTGTGTTAACACATGCCTGCACACTTCAGAGCAGCAAACTGTCCAAACTCCTGCTAATATAGAGGTGCTCCCCCTGATGATGATTAGTTAATCAATACATTGGATCAGCAGCACCTGGTTGCTTAAATCCAATAGAGGCAACAAAGGTAGACTTTTTCACACAAGATTTGTTTTGGTTTGTTTAGTTTTTGTTCAATAAATATTGTCATGGTGGAATCTGTTGTGTGTTTTTGTACATGGGGTTAGTTAAATCTTTTTAGAACCTGGTAAAAAAACAGATCATTTAGGTATGTCCCAGTGAAAGCCTAGAATTGAAAAAGGATGGACTTTTTTTACCTACAAGACTGTATTTACTGAACATGCCTGTAGTGCTGGATCACTCAGTTTACTGCTGAGTTTACTGCTAAATGAGTTTGGTGCTGATTGTTGAGTATGTCAGATTATCGTATCAGTGTCAGATTGTTTTGTATGTAAAAAGGAGAGCAGATGTTTATTTTTGTGTTTTAGTGCTTTTATATGGGCAGTAGGAGTAGACATAAACTGAGCATCATCAGCTTCAGTGAGATTTTTGTGTTTGTGACTTTTATAATAAAGCTTAATGACAATCTTCAGGCTCTTTTTGAGTTATAATTTGAATTCCTTTAAATATTTTAACAGGATTTTTCTTATTTTATTTTAAGTGCTGTCACGTACTAAGTATAAATATTGTTTTAACTTTATTAAATAATCAATGTTCCAACTTTCAGGCTTTTCTCAAGATCAATGTTCCACTCATCTGGGCAAAGATCAATGTTTCATTAAGGCTTTTTTATTGTTCCTGGTGATCCTATGCTCTTTTTTACTACAACAAGGCTTTTAAGATTCTTATCATCATTGATAAACGTCTTTATGTTCGTCTATTTTATACTAAACAACAAGTAAAAATAAGAGCCAAAGCTTTTGTTTTATTAACTCATTAACATCTGAACTCAGTTCCTTTGCTTTTTCTCAAACTGTTTAAACCTTTCTTACCCCAAACTTCAGAAACTTCCCAGTTAACGTTTGGGTTTCTGATTTTTCCTCACAAAAAACTCAGATAGTGCACTTTTGTTTGAGTGCACAGCATTCTGCTTAGTGGGATTTTTTTTTTGTATTTATTTATTTATTAAGAGGAAATCCTGTCAGCTCGTATTCAGACTTTGGCTTTAGGTCTTTTTCAATATCCAACAATCTGACTGAATGATGACTGAACTTTTGTCAACCACACAAAAAACAAAAAATAAACAAACAAAAAAAAATAACATCAATTAAACCAACTCTAGAACGTGTTCATGCTTTACCTGAAAAAAATAAACCCCACAGGTTAGGAAAAAATGATGGGTTATGTTTTAGTGGTGCATTTTTGGCAGTCACGTGATGGGAAATTATTTTGTACAAGTGCTCCCTCTTATGGTGACTTCAATTACTCACAACATGCTTTTCGTGGCCTGGTTAGTTGAGTGTACAGTTTCTGTGGACAAAATTTTAGCACCTGAATAAAACTGACCAAATTTATAATAAGTCTCCGTTTTTTCCTTCTTCGTGCTTTTTAAAGGAAGTGTTCATGTTAGATCAGAGACTTTCTGGAATGAGTTTGATTTCCATTTAATCTCTTACAAACTGGGTGTGGGGTTCCTATAAAACTCAGCCAAAAAACTTCAGTAAATTGCTGAATTTAGATCTTAATATCTCGTGAATATGTTTTGAATCTGTGAAATTAATGAAAAAACAGAAACTTCAGCAAATATGAACAGACATAAAAAAAAACATTGTTATCTTTCCACTGAAGCTGTGTGAAGTTGTTGTGAGTGCTTCTCTGTTTACCCAGAAAGGGGAACATGTTAGTAGAAGATCACTAAATATAAGGCATTCATTGTATGCAAATACTGTATTTTACTCTTAAGGCTTGAGATGTGTAAAAATATAAATATCCAGTAGGTGTCACTGTGTTTCCTCTGAAGGTAACAAAGTTGGTTTCAAATATTTATTTTGAGATTTTCCTCATGACAAACAGAAAATTGACAATTCTTTTATTTATCACTGATGTTCTTTCCCATTTGAAGACACTACCTAAAGGCATATGCCAGATTTACAGTGAATCTATCTATGTTTCAGCAACAGAAACATGCTGGTTTTTGTATTAATTTTGCAACATCAGAGCACAAAAAGGCACAGTTTGCATCAACAGCAGGGCTGAGTCTTCTGTTTACTCATCTTTATTCATTTTTCTTGTGAACATTCTTTACAAAATTGGAATTCACGCTCAAGTGGCTGTTGATTTCAGCAATCTAAAGGAAAGTTTGTTTTCTGTTCAAGATGCTGGAATGAAAATGTCAGTTTATTATGGATGAAATTAAAGAAATGCTTCAATGGTTTTGAAATAAGGGAGTCATTTTTTTCCTCTCATGCTTCACGGACAGGGGGGCTTGTTCATGGGGAGTTGTTGCACTGCAGCTGATGTCAGGCTGTTGTCACTGCACCAGAATCAGAACCGATGCAGGCCAGCGATTATTCACACTCTGACCACGTAGCTTCTTCTGTGGCTGCAAAAAACCTGTGCATTCCTTAAAAATCCTGCAAACATATGTATGGTACTCTCATAAATACACATGCACAAAATAACTCATAATATTTCTGTTTATACTCATCCAGTGTAATGAAAACAACAAATATATAGAAGTAAAACATATCCTCATCGAGAGCAACATGAGAGACTGGAGTTTAAATGTTGGAGTCAATATTTATCCATCCATTCATTTTGTGCTGTGTTCAGGTGGCAGATGCAGCAGGTCAAGAAGGGAAACCCAAACCTCACCCCAACAACACTTTCTAGCTCCTCCTGTGGAATCCCAAGATGTTCCCTGGCCTATGAGGAAACATAATCCCTCCAGCCAGTCTTGGGTCTGCCCCAGGGTCCCCTCCCAGTGGGACAAGTCCAAAAACCTCCAGAGGGAGGCGCCCAGGAAGCATCCTAAACAGACAATTGAATCACCTCAGCCGACTCCTGTCGATGTGGAGGAGCAGCAGCTCTACTCAGAGCTCTACCCAAATGATGGAGCTCCTCACTAAGGCTGAGCACGGCCATCCTATGGAAGAAGCTCATTTCAGTTGCTTGTATTTTGGATCTAGTTCTTTAGGTCATGATCTACACCTCATGATCATAGGTGAGGATTGGAACATAGACAGACCAATAAATTGAGAGCTTTGCCTTTCAACTCAGCTTCTTCCTCAGCACAACAAACATCTGTTGATTCATCTCCTGCTCCAGCCTACCATCATTTATGAACAAGACTCCCAGATTCTTGAACTTTTCCACTTGAGGTAAAAACTCACCTTGGTTCTCCAGGTTGAGAACCATGGCCTCAGCCTTAGAAAAGCTGACTATCACACCAGCCGCTTCACTCTCAGGTGCAACCCGCCCCAGTGGCTCCAAGACACTAAACAGAACCACATCATCTGCAATAAGCAAAGATGAGACCCTGAAGTTCCCAAACCAGACAGCCCCCTCTCCTTGACTGCGCCTCGAGATCCTGTCTATGAACATCACAAACAGGATCAGAGACAAGAGACAGCCTTGGCAGAGTCCAACCAGCACTGGGAACAAGCTCGACTTTGTTCTGAGGATGTGGACCCAGCTTGTTTTAGTTATACAGAGATTTAATAGCCATGAAAAGCAACTCTGACAACATATACTTCTTCAGCACCTCCCACAGAATGCCCTGAGGAATACAGTCATGTCTTCTCCAGATCCACAGAACACATGTAGACTGTAAAGTCAAACTCCCATCATCCCTTAGAAATCCTGCAAAGTGTGAAGACCTGGTCCACCATGGTCTGCCACTCCGCAGGCGTTGTCCCGCTCCTCCATGCGACATTGAAGAGATGTGTCAGCCATGACAGCCACACGCCCAGAGCCTTCAGTGTCTCAGGGTGGGTCTCGTCCACCCCTGGCGCTCTGCAGCTGAGGAGCTTTTTACCTTCCTCGGTGACCTCTTCCATGGTGAAGGACTCCTCTTCCCTGGAGTCCTCAGACTCCACCTCCTCAAAGGTAGCAAAGTTCACCTTTGAAGAGGAGGGATTATTTAGAAGAAAGGGATGAGTTTATTCTTTCATAATATCTTTGGTGATCACCTCACAAGAATTTGTGATCAGCAGTGGGGAGCGAACAATATCAGAGATATTTGCATCTTATTTTTTTAAATAAGAAGCTGCTGTTTTATAAAAGCAGCTTTATTCACACAGGTTCTGCTGTTAAAAACAAACCTACAGTAGCATTTCAGCATCTTAAAAAGGGAAAACGTTCTCTCTTGAGACATTTGAGTATCATGAAAGCTGCATCATTGATTTGAGTTATATTTTTACTGCTGTAAGAACAATGAACTGTAGGTTTGCATTCTTCTGTACATTTAGTTATATGTTTTATGTGCACATCCAATTATTTTTTAAGCGTAAGGTTATGTGATTTGTTTGTGTTTATTTATCACACTCAAGCATGCTGAAATTATCTTTTTTGTGCACTGAAGATATTTTTCAGTCAAACTTAACACTTTGAACTAAATGTCAGCTTTATTAATGATCCAGACTTAATGTGGGTTTTCTCACCTTTTAGATTAATGTCAGCATGAATTTTAATCAAGCTCTCAGGGATCCTTAATTGTTGTTTGTTTGCCTCAGAGGAACTTTTATTTTTTTTAAGGGGCTCAGATATTTGTAAGGAAGCATTTGCCTGTTTCAAAGCAGTTCCAAGTTGTCATATAAATAAGAAATGCTTTCTTATCATTAATACTAATTGTGGTTATGATAAAATGTCTAAGGACAGTTGCAGTTTGCCAGGGACAAAACTGCCAAGTCCCAAACTGAAACTGCCAAATTAAATCATTCATCTCATTATGTACAGTAAATCATGTCTTTCACTGTGGTGTAAAACAAACAATCATCTTTAAAGAAATAAAAATAATTTCTATAAAAACAGATATTGGCCTTTAACAGCTGAAAAACTGTTCTTATTAGATGATCTGTTTTTAATCCCAGTGAAGAAAGTTAGCCAAAAATCAGCCACGTGTGAATCATTTTATTCAGTTCTTGTGATGAGACGTTTAAAAGAAATTTCTCTTTGCATTCATAGCCAAGGTTCACTGCTACACTTAAACAGACTGATATAATGCAATGAGATTTTAGAAAAATATAAACATGCCTGTCTCAAAAAAATCTAAATACAAATTTTTTTTGTCCTCATTACAGAAATGGACTTAAATCATATTTACATTTCTAACAGGTTTTTGCATTTTTGAAGATTAGATTACATGATAAAGCAGAAAGGGTGGCACAGCGGCGTAGTGGTTAGAGCTGTCGCCTCCCAGCAAGAAGGTTGCAGGATCGCATCCCTGCCTGGCGCCTTTCTGGGTGGAGTTTGCATGTTCTCCCTGTGCACACGTGGGTTTACTCCGGGTACTCCGGTTTCCTCCCACAG
>JAOXNZ010000030.1:8791287-8801485 GCA_028566095.1 Kryptolebias brasiliensis
AAAAGCGGGTAAAGAAAATGGATGGATGGATGGATGGATGGATGGATGGATGGATGGATGGATGGATGGATGGATGGCTGGATGGATGGATGGCTGGATGGATGGATGGATGGATGAAGCAGAAACACAACTGAAATGCCATCAAATGCTTGTTAAAAGAGACCCTGAGAACCCTCAGAATTTAAGCAGTTTTAAATGTTAAAGAATCCTAACTTACTGTAGGTGCAAAGCTTTGAATCCCTTTAAATCCTTTTACTGTGGAGTATCCAGCACACTGAGAAAAATGGATTTAAAGATCAATGAGATTTTTCTGACAATAACTTTCCACTTCTCCTCTTCTCTTTATTTATTCATTTATGTTTGGGCTTCTGTACTTTTTACCTGTGAGAATTGTTTGAATTTGTTTTCTTTTCTCATTTTTGTTTTGTTCTCTAATAAAGTAAATGACAGATGAAGCAGATTGATTTCTAACCAAGTTAATTATTGGAGTTTGATTTCTGTGTCTATTATCAAATTCAATGGTTTCCAAGCCTTTTTGATTCAGACACACAAAATAACAGCAGCAGAAACGTTTGATTTTAACTATGGTTTAAGAATGCAAAAACTGCAATAAGACCAATTAAATAAGGACATAATGACCCCAACCATCATTAAACTATTTTTGTTTTCTTTTCTCTCCCTGAACATTTTTGGCAATGTAAAAAAAGTAAATAAACAAAGAAACACAATTGTCAATCATTTTTAAGTTCAATTTTTGTTCTGAACATCATCTTAAGACCCAAAACTTGATGTTTTGTGACCCATAGTGGGGTGCCAACCCCAACATTATGAACCACTGATGTACATCATGAATGGAAACTAAAGATTCATTGCAATATTTAAAGATTAAAGCTCCTACTGACCACCCCCATGTTTGACAGCTGGTTTAAGGCACTGCTATTCTTTATGTCAGGACGAAATAAGATTTTGATGAGGAGTTATTTTCTGCTATAAAAATAAAAAGTTAAATCTGATCACATTCTGGTCAAACTGCCCTGTTCTCTGATACATTCCTCTGGCTCTGATGAAGCCTGGTCTCTTGTATGCCCTGATTGTGACTGTAGAAAACTTTGAACTCATCTTTTAAGGAAGCATTTTCTGCTGTCAGATTACAATAAAATGATCTCAATTCCATGAGAATTTTTGCTTAATATTAAAATCAAATTAAAATTAAATTAAAAATCACCAAGTTGATCAGTTAACCAAGTGAAGCACCTCAATCCTCAGAATTTTTATGGAAACAAAAAAGGAGTTGTTGTTTTTTTGTGCACCACTGCATTTAGGCTTAGTTTTGGTCAAAGAAATAATAGAAGGGTGTAAATGTAATGTTATGATGTTCATCTGATGTAGCATTTATTTAATTTTAAGACTTGGAAAGGACTAGTTAATCTTTATAAGTCCTGATATGTAAAACGTTGGGTTTAAAACGGCATACCAAATTTCCTGGATGGTCTACCACCCAAACACAAGAAAACGTAAATGGAAACCCTTTTAGTGTTTCTGTCACAGTGAGATTATCTGCCTGTAGTTTAATTATCGGATGTCCTCATGATGGGTAGCTACCAGGATCAAAGGAGCTTCGCCCCCTTCTTTTCCTCTGAATTCATCTGTCTGAACTTCCTCCCTGTTGTAGCCTCAGTTCACACACTCAATCCATGTCTTTCAGACTTACTGCCACGGAGCCGGAAATGTTCTGAGCAAAGTCATCGCTCGCTCAGCCTCGAGGCGGCATCTTAATGGATCCTGCTGAACAGAAACAGAGAGGCTCAGAGGGAGGGCTTTATGAAGCGACATACTGAAGTGAAGCATAGATTCCATCAACAGAGGTAAGGAAAAAAGTAGGAAGTTAAATACATACTGCAGATGCTGGGGGTCTTGTGTATTTAAAATCCCTCCATGAGCTCCTGTTATGCTGGAGTCAACAGTTCAAAGGAGAAAAAAAGCCCAATGTCTGCCTCCAGCTCATCACAAGGTTAACACAGACACACAGATTACCATGTATATTAACACATTTAAGAATGTACTTATTTGTACTTGTTATCGAAAAGATCTGTTAGTTATTTCTTCATAAGGGATTACTTGATGCTGACTGTATCTTTCAAAGCAATGAATAGATCAAAGACCTAGCAGTCCTTGAAGGACTTGGACTAAGATCATTTTATGGTGAGAAGAGACAAATTTACAGCCATTTTGGTCAAACCTTGTATATGACATTATGCATGATCTCATGCAATATTTTGAAATCCTGCTCAGACAATCTATTTGGAATAACTGATGGCTACTATCACACCAAATTTAGCTCATTATCTTTAATTATCTTTAAAACTGACAAAGTTACATCCATTGTTGTGTTGCTAAGGTGGATTAGCTGTGGCAACTATTTTGAATTGGGTTGAATCCAAATGTGTTTTAGATGTACAGCCTTGTCTTACAAAAATAATTAAATTAAGCACACATAATACTGGGAATAAAAAACACAAAACTAAAATAAAAGGGGTCAGAGATCAGTATATTGTGTTTTTACTGTTGCATTTACAACCACAATAGTATATCTTTTAATAACTGTCCTTATACTTCTTTAAAATGTTTTTCACTGCTTCACTCCTGGAACCTTACTGCATATTTTCTCATTTGTTATCCCTTTACCCTCTTCTTCTTCTTCCTTCTTTCCCCTCATCATCTGTCTTTTGGGATGAAAAACAGTGTTTCAGCTCCTCTTTCCCAAAGCCACTCAGCTGCAGACCCAAGCAGTGAGCAGGATTATCCCTCTATTTCTATTAGTCACACACTCATAAGCCATGTATCCCTCTGAAGCTTTGTGTCAGCAACTTCACATCCAGAGTAGAGAGACTTCTCATTATTGGTGGATTGAGAGGTTTTAGCTTACACAGAGAGCGCAATTTTCTGAATGTCATGTCATGCTTAAAGCAAAATACGTTTCACAGATTAGTAATTTGTTTCAACTTTCAGTGCTGCCTGTGTGACTACTTAATCAGTCCATTAGTTAAAACGCAAAGGACCGTTTAAGAAATGCGTGTTAATTTCAAACATTTGTCATAAACATTTTAGAAGCATTCCTACAGACCATACGTTCAGTGTTGAGATGCACATCCAGGATTTTGGTGATTTCTTTTACCTGCACACCATTGGTCAGATTTGTTATCTTTTCGTAACCAGCTTCATGAGACCACCTTCTGCATTTTGTCCACATTAGTGGTAGAAAGGTGAAGGTGTCTGAACACAAAAAAAACTGTGAACAGAAGACAAGGTTGTTTCAATACATTGACCTTGAGTTAAGATGCCAACTCACTTAAACACAATTTTATTGACCAAGACAAAAAAATAAAAAGGAAGGCAGTAGTGTTTTTGATTGTGTGTGTGTTTGTTTGTGTCATTAGCAAAAGTAGTCCCAAAAGTAGCAAAACATTTACTAAAAGTTTAAAGAAGGAAATACTAGCTAAAAGCTAAAATTATGAAAATGCAAGCTAAAAGCAGCAGAATTCTACCTAAAAGTATTAAAACACTTGCAAAAAGCAGCAAAACACTAGCTAAAAGGAGAAAAATACTAACTAAAAGGAGCAAAAGCTTTGCTGGAATTAAAGTTAGTTTTTAGCTGAAATTAGCATTGGTGAACTGGCAATAGTAAAATTTGCATTAGCAATAAATAGAATTAGCTTTAGCAGAATTAACATTAGCTGAAGCAGTATCAGCAGAAGTATGCTGAAGTAGAACAGAGAACAGTGTTTTTAAAGGATTTAAATAGATCTCAATTTATTTTAATAGGGGTGTTTCGTAAATAAAGTTAAATACTTTGAAAAGTATAAAAGTAAAAAAAAAAAAAAGTCATAGCGTACATTCCTGAATGAGCTGAACGTTTCGATATATAGCACAAAATATGCAGAAGTGGTTAATTGATAAAGACTTACAAAGAGATAATAAAGAAGTCATAATAATAATAAATATCAACAGGATCACTATAGTATGAATACTGACTCAGCAATTACACAATTAGAAACAGACACTGTGGTAAAAATGATTGTTTCTGATGTTAAAAGGGTTGTTTTAGCACAGTTGGGGACTGACTTTAGGAATCTGAAGCTTTCTTATTAGGGATGTTACACTCTGGATGTCTAATAAACTTTAGCATACTGACATATATTATGACATAAAACATCTGCTAATCTTAAATATGTTGCCATGTATTTATTTCTAAGCCCAGAAGCCCTGAATCCCAGGTTCACAGCTAGTGTGCATTTACACTCTACACTTGGTTTAATACTGAATTCATACATCAAAGAGATTGATGCAAGAATGGACAAAAATTACAAACACATAAGTGGATGAGTGCAGAAACGCTATAAAAGTCCAATCTGATTTAGTAATGAAGGCACTGAGTAAAAGCTCTGAGCAGTGGAGGAGAGGAGTCGCTTCATTTCACATTCTGCTCACATTAATTTATATGATTTTAATTAAACAGATCAATATTGTTGTCTGTGCCCCAGTGATCATGAATGAGACTTTAATTTTTGACTTTTACTCTGTTGCTTAATGTCAATCACCTTCTCAGCCCTAGAACAGATTTAGAGGTCATAATCACCCTTACACTGCCTGCTTACCAAACCGGAGGGGCCTTTTAACCTTGAATCTGATGTCAGCAGGCCTTTCTGTAGGAATTTGCCTACAGATTAAATTACTGACAAGACACTCAGACAATAAATGGAGTCAGTTAAAGCTGGTAAACACTTTGTTTTGCTGTGCCTTGACATAAATAGGTTTGTGTAAATAGAGCTTGACATTTGAACACCTCAAGTCATATTCGTTTTATTTCTTCAATAAAGCTGAGCCAAGAAATGGTGATTACCTTCAGCTCACTCACATAATGGTCTGATGACTCAGAATCATCTGTAGCTATGTTCTTTGTTTTCATTTTAATGATTCAGCCTGATCAGAATAACCCTTTTCTCTGTTGTTTTACGTTGAAAACTTAACTGTTATTACATATTTTTTTCTGTTTAAGAATCTGAGAAAACAACCCTTTAGTCAGAGTCTCTGGGTTAAACTGAAAACAGACCTGATTGGCTGAACAGCCTTCACTTTTAATGCAGATACACAGGCATGAACACAACCTTTAAGCATAGTCTACAAATTTTAAATAGAGCTGAGGCTTAGAGAAGGCAGGCCAGAAGCTTAATGTTCGCCTGATTTATCCAATCAGAAACCAGTTCTGAGGTGGATTTGGAATCATTGTCCTATTTAAACACCCAAATGCCACCAAATACAGTTTTCTTCAGCTCGAAAGCCTCACCTTGACTCCTCCAAACATAATTCCTGTCACTGTGGATGTGAAAAGTATACCTACAGGTTTAAAATATTACGTCACAGTGAAGTTGGCGTTACTTCAACATGAAGTTAGAAGGTGCTGAACAAGGAAGAAGCCCCGGCTCCAAAAGTGAAGCCTTCAACCTTGACTGAAGTTTGCAGCTGCCCAAATGGTTTCTGGAGAAACGTTTTATGGTCAGACAAGACAAAGCTTGAGCTATTTGGCCACAATAATGAAAAGTATGTTTGGAGAAGTCAAACCTCAGCCTATTAAAAAATCGTGGGCTATGCTCAAAACCATATCTATGCCAAGAAACTAACCAGTTTGAATTCTGCCAAGAAAAGGAGTCAAACATCTAGCTGGAATTACGCCAGATTAGAAAAAACCACAATACTTTTAAACTTGTGCACCAATTCTTGTTTTTAAAACCATTAAAGTTGTATGTTGCATAATCATTCCACCCTGGAAAAAGCCCAGTTCAAATAAATCATTAAAAGCCCCAAATTTATGTCATTCATGCCTGTGATGAATACATTTAAACCTTTGACCACAGCTCTGTATTGTTTGTGCAAAATAGTTTGTGTGTTTCTGTATCTGGAACAACGTAGACTACAAAGTCGACTCATTTAAACTCTGTGGGAGTCGATAAATGTCTTCTTCCTTAACATCAGATGGCTACACAGTATGGAATCTATAACTATGCTAATTTAACTTGAGTAAAATCCCATTTCCTTGTGCAGTCTGGGCTTTGACTGTCGTGTGGTTTTATTCTCTGGGACTTCTGTACAAGTAGGTTCCAATTGTCTCAACACGCTCTGGAAGCAGCAGCCTGTCCCAGTGTTAAGAAACATTTCCTAGGACTGACAAAGATCCACACATTATGCATCATTTAAAGGACAGATTGCCAGGAAGCATTAATCTGACCCTTTGCAGCACACTTGTGTAGAAAATGTTTCAGTTTTTCTTCCTCTCAACTTTTAGGATCGTTTTCTGCCTATAGCAAATTGCCGGAGCTCTTGCACGTCCCTGTCCTGCAAAGGGGTTCAGTTATTTGAATTTGCATATTTTATATAGTTCCTCCATCGAGAGCTCTTTGTTTCATCCCGCTTGGACTTCATCCCTCTTTGTTTGTTCATCAAAATGTTTGCTCATTCAAAGAGTCATTGACGTTTTATCCTTTTATCTGTAATGTAGTCATGATGATTGGGATCAGAAGCAACTACGGGACGAGTTTGGTCCGTATCAACTGATGGAAATCAAAGGACAAGACTAACATCAACTTTCCATCTGTACTTCTTGAGGATTACAAAGATAAAAACTGTTTTACAACCAGGGGATGAAAAGTGTCTCCTTCCTTCCTGTTTGTTGTTTGGCTGTTCGCCCATGCATCCCGAATGTGAAAATAAGCTTTGCTTCTTTTTTTCCCTCAAACATCTTGTGAAGAGCAGTAATTACTGAGCAAGAAGGGAAACAGACAAACTTGTCAGACAAAGAGGGGGAAAAAAAGTGAGGAAAGCACGTAAAGTGAACAAGAGTAGGTGGGCGTCGTTGAAGGTGATTATTATGTGGCTTCAGCAGGAAACAGCAGGAAAGAAACAGGCAATTTAACTTGCTGTCCATGTTTAGTTACAGACTAAACATGAACTTCCTGTTTGGCAGCTTGTAATTATCACACCCACATGTTTTACTAACAATATAGCAGCGCTGGATGTCTCTGACCGGGTATAAGGGGCAGAGAAACAAAAGTAGAAAACACGGAAAAAATATTGCCAAAAACAGACAAATATCTGCATCAGTGATTGTTTGTTTGTTTCTCTAAGTGATGCCACTAAACTAGTCTTCTTTTTGTTCTCAAACATGGATCAAAATGTTATTTTTGTCATTTCAAAACATTAGGATATGTTAATTTTACAGCCATTGCTGCGATGAGCCATTCTCCAACACCTTGAGGCTTTGGAAAGACCAGAAATCTGAATCAAAATTCATGTTACTCTGTTTCAGCAAAACTGAACATTTCCATGCGCATGAATACGTTCATTCGGCTTTCCCATTGAGCTCTGAGAAAACCTTTGGTGATATTAAAAGCAGAAGTCATTGTAGTGTCTGAAAAAGGACAGAAGCAAGTGGCCTAAAGTCACAGGCTGAGTCAGGATGGAGGAAGTGGAATAGTGCACAATGAGCACTTACTGTAGTTAGGCAGAAAAGCAAAAGCATGCAGATAAACAAACAGGACCTCTGTGGCATTCTGAGCTGTTGTGGCTGGGAGAAGCTGAAAACAGGTTAGAAAGTAACTATGTGAGAAGTGAGACCTCTCTAAGGGATGTGCTAAATGAGATGCAGAAAACACGCTGGACATAAGCTGAGCTTTAGCAGCTGTTGTAACATATAAACAAAACCATACTCATATCTCTAATTGCTTTTAGATATTAATATTAGCATTCTGCTTTGTCAGAACGTCATGGTTGCTTTTTCAGTATCTCGTTTATTCATTAAATGGTCCGTACTGATTTAGCACCTTTTTAACCTGATTCAGGCTCCGCAAAGGGCTTTAGAGTGTTTCACCCATTCACACACACACAGGGCTTTCTAATATATATTTTACACTTTTGGTATACAAGACTTTTGTATTCTCACTCATACACTGATAAAGGTATCAGGGACGGTGGGGGGGGGGGGTTTGTGTTCTGCCCTAGGACACTTCAGCACCCTGCAGAGGCTGGGGATTGAACCGCCGATCTTCTGATTGACACATGGCCGCCCCATTCCTGGGTCAAAGCTGCTTTCAAATATTAAATATTTGACTTGGAGATTTGAAATTCTTAGAATGTCCTCCGTTACGTTGTTCTATCTCCCCATATCTCCACCTGTTGTGAATTCCCAATCAACTCACCTGTTTGCACTCGCTAATTGCCCCTCCCAGTCGATACGGTGCTGTGAAAAGGGATTTGCCTCCTTACAGATTTCTTCTGTTTTTGCTTTATTGTCACACAGTGGCTGATTTAATATTTATTGGCTACACTGCCCTACGACCCTGCACGGAAAAGAAAATGTATGAATGGCTGGATGGAGAGACTACAAATGTGTTCAATTTATTCTGCATTGTCAATAAAATAAATAAAAATCTTATATCTAGAGGTGCTTTCTTTGTATCCAGATTCAACATTTGTCTTAGGACCGATGCCGTCACTTCCTCAGGGTGGACATGTTTTGAGTGATGTTATCTGATCACAGAGCAGACATAAGATCAGATCTATTACGCCAGCGTATTAAATGCACAGCTCTTATTGGAACGATGTCAGGGAGAAGACATACTTCACAGAAAGCTCTGTGAAAAGACTGAAAAAGACTGAAATAATGCAAAGTACCAAGAACCACAGATAATATGATGGCCTGAGCCAACGATTATGATTTCCTATTATGATACTTTTTCATTTCTGTTCATGCATACTGTATGAAAGAGAGATGACGATTTTATAATCAACCCTCTTCGTGAGGTCAAAAGGTTTTCATCATTTTGCCTTAATTATACCATTTACAAGCACAGCTTTGGATAATAACACCGGTGAAAAGGAACCACTGATTTCTCTGGTAAATGACCTTGGATGACTTTGTGATGAGGTACAACTCACTGAACTGCAGGTCTTTAAAATAAATGTTCAGCATTAAGCAACTCCAGAAAAGCAAATGGTATTAATGTGTATTAATTATCACAGAAAGGCGAAGGCTGAGAATAATGTGTTTGCCTGTGAACGTGTGTGTGTTTGTGTATCTTTGTTTGCGTGTAACGTTAGCAAAATATCTGCTGAACCACTGGATGTATTTTATTGAAGCTCTCAGAAAGTAATCATCAGATGCACTATGGGGTAAGGACTCCGCCAGAAAGATTTGTATGCAAAGGCAGAAATGTGTGCATATTAGTCAACAGTTGTGCATAAGTTCAAGTTTACAGATGTGTTTTTTTTTCCTAATGAATACGAAATACTGTGACTTTGTGAATACAAATTTTCTTTTCTTTGAGAATACAAATTTGCAATCGTGATCTGACGTCACGTGGTCACAGGCTGGTTAATGGAGCACAGAACACATAGATTCGTGTTGCGCATGCGCTCTAAATGCTTCTTTCAACAGCACTGATATCCCAGACATATATACGTAGACGCCTCATTACGAGCTGGAGCGCATCCTGCGTCGCTGCCATATTGGATGGGTCTCTCCTCACTCTAAGAACCAACAGGAGTACCCGTAGAGCGAGCAGATATGACTGTATTTTGTTCAGCCTACGGTTGCAATAACCGGCGCAGTATTGAAACTAGATCACGTGGGATTACCTTTCACAAGTAAGATTGAACAATGATTTTGGTTATTTGACCATTAATAATATTATGTCATCGTAGCTAATGTTATTTGGTAATCAATGAAATGCTAACAGGAGGAACTGGTACTCTTTCTCTCATTGGCTCTTGCTGTTTTTTTTCTTTAAGGAGGTAATAGGAAGTTGCAGTAAGGAGGAGGGTTTTGTTGCTACAGAGTCGTCTGAGCTCTGTAGTGAACATTTCAAGCCAGAAGACTTCAACAAGACAGGTGTTACACCATATTCTGTGACCACCGTATATTGTGACCGTAGGAGGCGCTGTTGTGTTTTTACACCATAACTTAGCCTCGACTTTTTCTTTTTCGAGATGACAAAGCAAGAAGCAACAGAACAAAGTCAGGTAATGTTGCACAAATTATATATATGTGTGTGTGTGTGTATATATATATATATATATATATAGAGAGAGAGAGAGAGAGAGAGAGAGGGAGCTTCATCTCGTTTGTATGAGTTAATTTTAAAATATA
>JAOXNZ010000030.1:8805999-8828311 GCA_028566095.1 Kryptolebias brasiliensis
GTGGGTGGGAGATATTCAGGTTTACAAATGTCCTCCACAGAGGACAAATTTGAACTACTGGTAGTCAGGAGGTTAAATCGGGTAATGAGTTGTAGACGTACATTCAGCGATCACTTTCTAAGAGTTTCACTAAATCCTATCAAATGGTTCATGAGATATTTTGCTAACAGACAAACAACGTTGACTCCAACAGTTAATGGCAAGGTTTAAAGCAAAGATGTTGCACAATGTGTTGCCCTCAAAGTAGGTGTTGAGGATGACTCCTAGCTACTACCACACTAACTTTTAGCCAAATATCTATAAAATTGGCAGAGTTAGAGCCACTTTTGTGTCGGTTAATGTCAGTTAGATGTGGCGACCATCTTCATTTAGGTTGACTCCAAAAAGTAATCAATTGTAGATGTACATCCAATGATGCACACACACACACAGGCAGCGATGGGTGATACAAAAATATCCCTAAATCACAGGTAGATAATTTAGTGAGCTAGAGGAATTTTACTGCCTGTTCTAAGCAGCTGGCTAAAGCATTAGCTTGTACTTGCTCTCACAGATTAATGCAATAAAACACTGTACAACCCGCAATATGTGTTTTATGGTCAAATTCCAATGGTTTTTCCGTTGCTAACCAGCATCCATCTTCTCAAACATCCCTCAGATATTTCATTCCCACATTCAGTTCGGTTGTTTGAGGGAGATTATGCTTATCAGCAGAGCAATTACCATTTTCTAAAAAGGAGCCTGTGGCTGTTGCTGAACATAAGGATGCTGTGAGGGAGAATTTTCCTCCTTAAAAGAGCAGTAAACAGATTAGAAGGATTATAAAGAAGCTTGTTTTTCGCTCTCTGGCGCAAATATACAGATTCGACAGAGTAATGAGAAGCTAATGTCAGGTCTGGAAATGGCCCACAGGCTTTCATTCATTTTTTAGGATTATAAGCCGTAAAATCCTGGAAGGCGAATGTTCACAATGCTGCTTTAAAAGAAAAGGACTTCAGACACTTTAACACATGCAAAGCACTTTACGAGACACGTCTCCTTCACACGCTGTTGACATGGCAGTCAAGGTGCCGACCTGCCCATCAGGAGCAATGAAGTGTTCACTTTCCCATTTAACGGGCACTTTGACACACTGATGGACAGCAACTATGATCAAAGCTCAAACCTGAAGATGCTTCTCTGTCACCGTGACATGAATAAAAAAAAACAAGTCCAAACTGCCATCATAGACTGATCAGTGAGTTCTGGCTTAAAAGAAAAATTTGCAAAGGGGGCAGAATTTAGGTCTGAATGTTTGCAGTTAATCCAGTTGCATCTGAGCTTTGGGCTGAGGACTCTGATAATACCTTTTTAACTTTTGTTTCTCACATTACTCAGCTATAACATTGTGAGCACCAACAGCTGAAAGTGAATAACGCTGCTCATCTTGTTAAACCACAGTGTTCTGCTGGAAACACTTGCTTCCTAACACTCAGATAAAATGTTATGCCGACACCAGCCACCTATGGTGACACTTCTGTAGACCAATTACCTCTCTCAACAGCACCCACCTTTTAGCAGAACAACAGTGGGTCTGATGAAAACGACTCAAAAGGAGACAATACAGAGACTGAGGTGTCCGCTGAACCTCCAAACTGTCCACATACAAATCTCAATAGGGCCATTTTTCAGCTTTCACTACTTTTTTTACAACAAAGTCCACTTCAGAAACTTATGTTTAATTTAATCCCAATATTTTAAGGTTAAAATATCCTCTGAAGAAAAGATGTCGCACACCAAACGCACTTCATTTACCTGGATGCTGTGTGGTAATTAGCGTGCTAATGCTGACATACAAAGATAGATGCAACATTCTAATGTGAGAAAGTGCAGCTTTCAGATGAATGTTTAACCAGTAGTTTTTCTCCTGAATCCCTCCATCAGCCTCTGACATCTCTGCACTGCGTAGTTTCTCCTTGGATGCACCCATCCGCTTCAGAATCTGCCCGGTTTGTCAAACTCAGGACGTCAGGCTGTCTCTGGAGTCCTGGGTGTCTCTGTGTGGTGAATGAATCAGGACAAAGCAAGAGACAGAGAAAAAAAAAATAGAGTTCTTACATCCATGTTTGCAGATGCCTCGTGGATATTTGTGAAAATTATCTAGAGACACAAACAGGAGAGAAAAGATAGAGTTTCTCTTCACAGTGAATCCATGGTGCTTCGACAGAGAAGTATAAACACTGTATAACTTTACCCAGAGCCTTCAGAGGTCAGTTTGTGCTCCTGGAAACATGGGGGAGCATATCCTCTAGATTCTTGACATTTTCAGAGTAATGAGAAGAGATTTCCTCTTGTGTCAGTGGAAGTGTTCGGATGTATTCGTTTCTAAAAATGTCTTGACCTCCGTGGGATTGTCTGTCCTCGATCCTGTGACATTTCACGCAACAAGAAAAGTCTTAGCATTTGAGGCAGAGTAAACGTGGTGAACTTCTACAGCCGAGTCTGATTACACGGAGATTTCCATGAATGTGTGGCCTGTCGTGTTTGGTTTTGCTCTTAGAGAAAATGTCTGTGGACTGCAGTTTACTTTTGTTTCAAAATTCCTTTTTGTTTATCTTCTGTTTTATTTAAAAAATAAAAAAAAACGGATTAAACGGGACATTTCAGCAAGCGCCACAATAAAGCAAAACATATCTGTCCTTGAAGGCTCCAGTCGAGGATTGTATCCCCCTGAAGCATCCATCCAACAAGTCACATCAGTCTGGAGGAGTGTGAGATGGATATCTGTCCTTCATGTGTTTCTGTCTGTGTGACAAAAACAGATTGCAGTCAAAGAATTCTGACATCTGTGCTCTCAGGGTGTGGAAATCAAAAAGGTATTTGTATGGACTGCATGCTGCTCTCGCCGTCAGGGTAACAGCTGATGGAAAAGGCCCGTCAGGCGGCTCCAGGATGCTGTTTTATCTAATGTGCAGCAGAGCGTGTGATCAGCAGGTAGATTTGTGTATTTTAACGTCCGTTCACCCATTTTTTATACCTGCTCGATCCTGTTCAGGGTTGCTGGGAGCCGGTGTATATCTCCAGGGGTCAACAGCTGAGAGGACGGCTGTTCGTCCATCACAGGGACACATGGAGACAGACAAGCTGTAGCTGTAGCTTTAGCACAATATCTCACGCACCACCGGAAAGACTTTAATGAAACTCTCAGTGAGAAAGCACCAGGTGTACACCTACAACTGATTAACTTTTGGAGTCAGTCCAGTTGAAGATGGCCGCCACAGCCAACTGACATTAAACACTAAAATGGTTGTAACTCAGCAGGTTTTACATATATTGAGTTAAAGTTTGGTGTGGTAGTAGCTGAGTGTTATCTCCAACAGACTTTGAGTGCTACACATTGAGCAACCTTTTTGTTTGAAACACTGCCATTAACTGTTGGAGCCAACCTTAACCGTCTGTTAGCAAAATATCTCATGAACTGTTGGGTGGATTCTAATGAAACTTTCAGAAGATAATAACTGGCTGTACATCTGAACCTCATCACCATTTGTTGTTAACCCAAGTCAAGATGGCCGCTACAGTTAATCCACTTTAACAAACACAAAAATGGTTATAACTCGCTCCTATTTCCAGATATGGAGCTCATTTTAGATGTGGTAGTAGCTGAGAGTCTTTCACAACACGTACTTGGAGTGTGACATCTTGTAATATTGCGTTGTTTTTTAACATTTTATTCAAGGTTTGAACAAAATGGCTACAACTCTTTCATTTCTCATCATAGGTTTATCTCATGAAAGGTGGCAGGTGATGTGCATTCCTTCAAGTTCACGTTTCTTTAGGAACCTTGTGATAACTAGAACATGACAGTTCTTTCCCCTCACTGGATGAACAAGTACATTCTTCAGCAAGAAATTGTATCTAACTTTAAAACCTACAGATCTTGAGAGTTTGAAGCTAAAATGTTTTGTCCCATTTTTGAAACTCTATGACCTGCCAGGAGAAATTACTTCTATTAAAGAAAGAACACGCACACACCTACACAAACAGATCAGATACTGTAGACATTTATATACAAACAGCAATTAATTCTTGTTCCCATTAAGATAAATGGTTATTACTCCTCCCTTCTCCTCATTACTAAGTGATCTCAATGTCCTCCTCTTTTTTCATTTAAATCAGCTCTAACCATGAACCCTCTCGACATCTTCCTTTTTTTTTTTTTTTTTTTTTCTTCTGAGGCAACTGCCTGTTTTTCTGTAATTTGCTTCTCATTTTGTTCTCACGTGCTCCGTGTGTTCAGATCTCCCCATCCCCTCTGGCGTCGTCTTTCCTCTGAATCCCTCCTTAATTTTTCCAGCGCCAGGAGAAATAATAAGTGGGAAAATGTTGTCATCCTCGAGTCTGATGCAAAAGCCACCAAATCTTTGCAAAACGGGAGCTAAAACAGACCAGCAGTCTGCACATGATAAACTAGACCACATTTGGTTTGTAGCTGTGTGGTAAAAGAGATAACCAACCTGGACATTTTTCTCTGTCCGTTTTTCCTCTGATTTGGCTCCATTACCGGGTGACGGTCTAATGTGACAGATGCGCTGCCAAATAAAGGCCTAATTTGTGAGTAATTAGAGAAGGATGCAAGAAGAAAGGAGCACAGAGTTGCTGTGGTATCTCAGGAACAACACTGCCCCCTGATTTTTAATGAGCAGAAAACCAAAACGCTCCGGCAGGAAACATGTTTAAATATCATGAAAATGTGTTGAAACCAGCTTCAGCTGAGAACGACGTCAGGCTCCAGGACTTATCTGGTGAGGTGGTTTTGTGGTGATCATTTTGTGTTGGCTTCAATTTACGGGATTAATGGTTCAGTCAATATTGGAATCAATTTTTTAAAAATAAAACAAGAAGTCCTTTAGATTCTGACAAATTAAATAGGCTTGGCTGAAGTTTCAAGTCATTGTTTTGGGTTAATTGAGCAAATCAAGTAGCTAAATGGCAGTAGATATAGTCTGTTAGGTATATTTTTATGTAAAATGCACATATTTCTTATTTTAAAAAGAGCAATCTTGATCCTTGATTGGGAGAGTTGTGAAACATTTGATCTAAATGTTAGTTATTTTTATTAAGTATTAATCAAAATAATTCTTCAACATCACTTATTTTGGAAGTAAATCCAATACCAGAAAAAATATGTACATTAAAATTCAATATTGTTAGGTAACTGTTATGTTTTTATTGCTGCAGGTTCTAATTTTACAAAATATGTATTGTAGATATTAATGATCTCTTTCATAATTCACTTGCAAATCGATCTACCTGAGTGAAATCAAAGTGAATCTTTTGGTTTGTATTACTGTCTTCAAAAATACATTTTACACTGTTGTGGTGGTTTTAGATGATTGTTTAGGACAAAATAATTTAAAAAATGTCATATTTATTCACGTTAACGATCAACCTCCTTATTCTTATTTGTTAATCCATGTTCAAGCTTGGTAAAAAGATGTTAAAATGCAGAATAAAAGCTGAGCTCCATTACAAAACATAAAAAAAAAACACTTTAGAGGAATTGATGGACAAATGCAGATTAACTCTGAGGTTTTGGGATTCATTTGCATGTTAAATAGCATCATCTTTCAAAAGGTCGTTGGATTTATTTGAACTTTAGTTTTTAAAAACGCTACAGCTATATGAGCCAGGTTTAAGCTCTAATTTTATTTTAGCTAAATACCTTAAAATTAATTTGTTTCAGTGAACAGAAGTGGCTTCACTCTAATCCTGTTTCTTATCCATCATTTTTGGGATCAAAGTCCACAAAGATTTTTTTCATTTTTATGGTTAAACAAGGTTCATTTCCAGTAACTCCAACCCCCCCAACCCCTGCCAAATAAAACTAATTCATACAAGTCATGGAAAGAGCACTTTGTAAATAAGTACATGGATCCCAGCTGGTATTTAACATCATCATCTTGTTGTAGTTTGTGTTCAGTTTTTCTCTGCAACATAAACTGTCACCAGTGATTTTAAAGTATGACGGGCATCTAAACAGGGACTACAACCTCTGAAGCAGATGACTTGTGAGCAGAGAGCACTGTGTCGTAAATGTCCTCCGAAACTGTGCAAAGATCAGAGGACTTGTGTGTGAGAGCATGCAGATCCTACCACACAGAAGGAGCTCCGGCTGCCTGGTCATATAAAAATACTAGAAGAAAAACCAGATAGACATAATAACCTTATTTGCAGGCGTATAACTCAAGAAACTGCTGAAATAATGTAAATATTAGAAACCTCAGGCCGCGGCACACTTCTGGTTTTGATGTTTCATGCATTTAAAGAATGTGCAGACAACCAGAGTTTTATTGCTTCCGCAGCAGCTGCTCCCTGAGAGACAGAGACAAACTTTCATCCCTTAACCCAGACGTTTCTTTGTAAATAATTGAACTGCGCTCAGTATTTTGAATATTGAATGCACCGAGCCCAGCAGGAGCAACAGGAAGGGTTCTTGGACTTAACTCACATCTTTTTTTTTTTTTTTTTTTTTTTGAATGGGTGAGGAAAATCTAGGTCAACAAAATACTTAGACTCACACACTTAAAGATGCATTAGAGCTGAACAGTTATGCGCTGATTTAATTTATTTAACTCCTCTACCATCGTAGAAACGCACATTTAAATTCAGTAAGATGTAATGGGCAACCATTATTACTCACTGATGTTGTTTAGCTATTATGTTGTTATGTTTTGATGTCTGCTCTACAGGAATTCTCAGTCAGCGTTCATTAAAACTCTTATAAAGCGTGATTGGCTGAACACACACTAATGCAGCAACGCTATTACAGCAAACATCAGAAAATGTTACCTATTAAACTTTTTTGTTTGACTTTGACTAAGATAGTATATATTTTATTCAGGTCATATAACGATTTTTTTAAAATGCTAGTCTTTAAAATTCTAAAGACATTAACAGACTGACAGTAAAATCCATGACTTATCAAGCTTATGAAGGAATCCCAACGTGGTTTTGACGTTTCTCCATCCTGATGGCTGTTATTTTACTCAAGGTTTTCTTGTCTGCAGTGTGATTGACAACAGAGAGAAAGCTGTTGAAGATATGCTGTCCTTTAGCAATAAAAGAGTATTTATATTTTGAACATTTTTCAATCTTTCACATCTTTCACTCCCTCTACATTAAAGCATGGAATTCTGTTTGGTTTGTTTTACTGACTGAGGTCATTTTTGCCATTAGTTGCTTCATTAAACACTAACTGTTTAGTTGGATATTATTTAAAACAAAAATGCTGCGATAACTAAATTACTGTTCAAACATTGTATGTTTGGAATCACTTTAGGCTGAAAGGGTTTGTTCAGATCCTTAAAAGTGAGGATTTATGAAAAGATTATAAACAATTAAAAGATAGCTCTTTGAACGACCTCAGTTTGGAGAAATAGACTTTAATTTTGGCTGAATTAATGATCTAACGGCTAGTCAGAGCAGGGCCAAGTCTAAAATGAATTACTGCCTTAATTCTTAAATCAACTCCTATCAGAAAACTCAATGCAGTTCATGCAGATTTTATTTTAAAAACCTTTACAGCAGTGCTGTTCTGATGTTCCTGCTGGAAGTGACCTAGACTGAACTGGAAGTGCTTCAGCTAGCTGCTGCTGCTGCTGCTGGTTCTGTTTGAGCCGTAGAAGTCTATGTAAAACTGATGGCAACGTAAAGGTTTGAACTACCATGAGGTTTGTGAGAATGAGTTGTTTTTTGTCTTCGCCCTGTTTGGACTAGCCACTAACCTGTCAATTCAGCCAATGGAACGCTATTCCCCTGAACGTAGGCCTCGTCCACATAGAAACAGTTTTGCTAAAATTATCTTTTTATTTGTCGTTTCTATATGTATTTTCGTAAACATGACATTGTTTCTAGTAATGTCTTCCTCCACACAAAAAAAACCCAAATAGCAATATAGGAGCCATGCCAGACCAGTATGTGGCGCTGAAACACTATCACAAAAAATAAGGCAAGGAGCATGCACACAAAGCTTACATGCTGGGTGTGAAATGGAAACACAAGGAAAAAGAGGACTCGCTCAGGTCAAAGGTTAGATTAGAGGTGGAGCTATTGTTGTGGAAGTTTTCTTTACTAAACCTCTGATGATAATAATCCAAAGAAACATTAAACTGCAATCAAAGACCCTTTATTTTCTGGTACCATAGAGAAAGAGAATTACACAGGCACAGGCCTCTGACCTGAGGACGGGTTACATGTTCATTTATACATGGGTGTAATCAGCGCCGTTAGCATCCCTATGGCTAACGGCTCATTCTATATTGCCTGTGGTCACACAACGTCAGACTGAGAGAAGCAAACTGTCAGCTGTAATGGTCACTCTCTTTCACTGTAAGGGCCACAGGTAAACACACACACAGCAAATGACTTCATTAACAGACAAATGAAATAAAATAAAGCATCCCCATGATGCAATGACATCACCGGTTCAACATCGTGTTTGGATGTTGACACAAAAAAGTGGAGTTTCAAGATTATCCACTCAGTTTTAAGGGCTCCTAAAACACTGTTTTCATATGAAAGCCAGGCTGAAACAATAAAACCATCCCACGTGGACGGATGCTAAGGCGCAAAAAGCTGTCTACAGCAGGTAAGATATTACGTGCTTACAAGCTTTTCCCCAGAACTCCACTTCAAATATTCTGAGTTGTTTTAAAGCCAGTAAATAAAAAGGTTTCAGAGCTCTATTTCCTATTGGGTTTGTTTTCATAGTTTGTTTGTTGTAAATAATATATTTAAAAAACAACAATAAATAATAATAGCAGAGCATCCCCCATTTCTAAGAGTGAAACATGAGGTTTTTAGCCTTCCCCCTTTCTCAAAGACGTGGAGTTTGTACCACTGACAACAGACCCAGCTGAATGAAATAAAACCCATCTGCATCTGTCAGAGTGCAGCTTTGATGCTCCTTCACCATTTTACCTGACTCCCCCTCCTCTGCTCATGGTTCCCTGTGGATCTCCTCTGGCGTTTCTCTCCTTTTCCTGCTTCACCTTGTGAGGCTGACTGCTGAGAGGCAGTTTTTCACTGACAGCAGGGGAGGAGCTGAAGGGAAGTCTGTAGGGCAAACTGATGGCTCTAAGTGTGCGTTTTAAGTGTGTAAAGATTGTGATCAATACTTGGAATAAAGCCCCGCCACAACTAAACATATTTAGAAAAAATTCCATTTGAATAAATATAAGGGAAATATAAGATAAATATAAAGAAACTGCACGGTCATATTAAAATCCAAATGGGCTCAAAAGCTGTTTTTATGAAAATTTGAGTCTTATGAGAGCAGCTTCGAGCATTATTACGACATCAATCCTGGCTAGTGTCTTTTCACATCATACCCACCTTAGCCTGTTTTTTCCTCGTCTGCTGTTTTTATACCTCAGACGGTTCAATCAAAAACAACAATCTAATAAAGTAATGGAGAGGACGTATCAGTGCAATATCCTGCACTAGGTGGAGTCTTGTAGACGTTAGACCGCCAGAAGCTAGATGATGTTATTATTAGACAGACAGGGAGAGGAGTCAGCTGGATCTGATGTCCAATTGTTCCTTCTAAGTAATCAGGGTCACAGGGTCAGTTAAATAACAGGTTAAATGAGCTCTGCAAGTAGCGTGTGCTTCTTTAGGGTGAAGCTGATCAGATGGTTTCAAATGATACAGGTTATTATTTCTGCAGAGGTGACAAAATGAAGCAACAGCACTTGCAGGGGGATTTTTCCATACGTATCATTTCCTCCGTTTTGTTTTATTAGAGCTGTTACTTGGTCTTAACCCTTACTTGACATCAACAATTACTAAATAATAATAATAATAATTACCTTCTCTTTGACGAATGATGTCAGAGGAGGCTCCTCTGGTCCCGCAGGTCCCAGGTTGGTTGTGTAGGTCATGCATAAACAACCATCTGTCCAGAACATTCAGATTGGGACTCAGACCTGTTGTGTATCGCTAATAAGAACATGTAAATTAGAAAATTGATGGACAATTTTTTTTGTTTAAAATGTGTTGTGCACACTTTTTATTTTGTATAAATAAAACATAAACCTCAAAAATAGACCCCATTAACCTTCATTTATTTCAGTAAGAAGTAAACGAGTGCATTTAACACTAAATCCAATTTATTGTGCAGAATTCTGGTTACATTTGTTGGTTTATTCCAAGGTAAACACATGCAGATTTACCAGTTATTTTGTATTCAATTAAAACTTTAAAAAACGCTGCAGAATTATCATATCGTCCAGTTTGTTAATTTGTTCAAGTTTTACGGGTCTTTCATTAGAAATGATGTAAATCAATATCTAGGTCACACAAAATTATTAGAATTATTGATTTATATGGTGGAGATTTTATTTATGTTTCAGTAATTTGCTCCTACCTCTGGTAATTTAGCAATTCACTGATATTTCAGCTGATTTTTCACAACTTTTACGTGGTTATAAATTGTTAGACTATACTTTAACATGTCGTTTATTAAATATTTAGAAGATAATATTTATAATATTAATGTTATTTAGAATAATTTGATCATGACATCATTGTCCAGATAGAAAGCAGAGAATAATTAAACTAGAGGGGCAGAAGAAGAAAAACACCTAAATGTTCATGTTTTGCACAGCTGGTAATTTTTGGATTTTATACCAAAAGACAACAAGCTTTTTCATGCTTTAAACCAAAAACATCTATTATTGTTAATTCTTTTGTAAAATCTACAACACAGAGCTGATGTTATGTCAGTATGTTGATCATCTTCCTGATTTCCCTCAACAGCCACTTTTTAAATGCCTTAAACTGCGACTCTGTTGAACTTGTGTTGCATTATTATAAAGTGACACACTGCATTTTCTTTCCTGTCTAAAATCTGTTAAACTGAAGGGCCGTTTCATGACTCAGCAAGAAAAAAATCCTGACAGCTTGATGGCTTCATCAGAATGTGTGCCTTTAATTAGGAAAGCCAGCTATTCATATCAGTCAAAACAAAAGCCTCATCTTCCTTTCACAGAGAACCATGTGGATGAATAAAACATCCAGCGGACATGAAGAATACAGGTCTTGTACTTTCCTTGCTGTCAGTCATGGATTCTCATTATCATGAACAGCAGAATCATAGGATGAATGTGATTTGAGAGCACGGGCCTCTAAATAAAACAACCTGCTGAAAAATAAGCAACTGCTGTCGATCACCTTGGGCCCACATTAGGCCCAGTGTCAGAGCAACAGAAACACAGCGTTAAGTGGAACTGACAGACACTCAGCACAGGTCACAGCTTGTTTTTATTTTAAACTCAAACCAAGAGGGCAGGGACAAGGTTACACGCTGATAAATTACACCAGGTATCGATACAACTAACATCACAATATCTGATCGAAGCGCTTGACAATAGATCCAACATTTAAAAATAACAATACACAAAGCTAGTTCAGCTGCAGCTGAAGCCCAACTAGGAGCATAACAGTACACAGAGGAAAATAGGATCTTGGCAAGAAACAGTGATGTGTACAATATCTCCTTTTCCACCAGCAAAATTGTGTTTAATCAAACTACAAGACTGGCAGCTGAAGCAATGTGTCACAGTTCACAGAAAGGAATTGTAGGTCTTAAAAAAAGGAAACCTTGCTACTACAATGCAAACACACAAAGCTAGCCTGAATGCACAACTGTATGTACAGTTTGGGGGGGATTCTAGGATTTATGGCACAGCACATTGAAAATAAGCTATCAAACAGCACTGATGCATAAATGTATTCAGGATGTTCACCTCAGACTAACAGGCTGAGAAGCTTTTTAAGAAACAATGACAAAAGATATGAATATAAAAGGGAACAGTGTGGATAATGTGTGTTAAACTAGAGTGATGTTACAGGAACTGGGCAAAAAAAACAAAAAAAAAAAAACAGCAATAAGAGTCAAGAAAAAGTGTACAGAACCAAGACTAAACTCTTAAAAACGAGTGCTAGAAATATTCTAAACATAAAAATTAGCTGTAACTGGTGCTTTTGTACAAAACGTGGCAATGACGTACAAAACATCCATACATTACAGTAAAAAATAAATACATCATGACAGTCAATGACTAATAAATTAGATGGAGGTAAACAAGGTGGTGAATCTGCAAGTTGTAGATGTGAGCAAGAACCCGCCAAAAATGAGAATCCCTTGAGAGAATGAGTATACAAATGAGCAGACACATGTTGAGGGGATGTCTTAGCATGTGCTTGTGTCTCCTAATGTCTGCATGTCCTGAAAGCGTGAATAAGAGGCAGCTGGACTCCCCCCACGTCAGGTAAAATCAAATAAAGATGTCCAAGAACCAGGAAAGGAAACCCGGTTGCCTCCTATTCAAGCACTTAGGATTACCATGACCTGGATGGTTTAAAATCTACACCGACTCAATGTCTGCATGCATGGTTTTACTCTATTTTTTATTTGTAGCTGTTGTTTCCTTTTGTCTATCGTTCTAAATGTTTACCAATGCGTTGTTCTTGGTCTACCTCCATTCGTAGTTACTTTTTTTCATGTGTTAGTGTGTGTTTACATCCAGGAACGCCTTCAGCCAACTCAGTGGCCTTCACCGCTCGGAGGTTTAGCTTCGTGGCCCGTTGCCCCTGCAGGCAGCCAGGGGGAGACAGAGTGCGAGGTGGTCTGCTTGGCCATGCTGTAGTGGCTGATCACTGTGTAGAAGCGACCCCTTGAATTGGCGTCTTGGGCAGCGTAGTAAGCCTCGAGAGAAGCTGGGATGCACCTCTTGTGCTGTGAACAAGAAGAATGTGGTTGGTTTGTTCTGCTGTTGCACCTTGATGTGGGAAACCTGCACAACCTCCTTACAAATAAATACATTTTTGCACTTAATTCATCAACCAGGATGCTGCTTGTCGTTCTTTGACTTGTAAATTGCTTTGGATAAAAGCCCGAGGTGGAAATAAAATCTACATGTACATTTAAAATGCTAATTGTAGCGTCTAAATTCATGTGGTAATTGCAGCAACTTCACTGCGAAATAGCAAAACATATTCAACCCAAATTCTGTCTCTTCCTGTACTGTATTTTATGAAACTTGAAGCACTTTAAGGGTGAAGCTTTTAATCCTAAAAGTGAAATTGGTTTGGTACTGCCTGCAGTTTATTTTTTTACATGTTTGTTTCATTTAAGCTGTACTGCAGAAATGATTGTCAAAGTTTTTAAACACAGCCTAAATTCTATTTGGAATATTTATCAGCATCCACATTTCAAAGCACCAACAGAAGAGCCGCATGTCAGCTCAACCCCGTATGAAAGCTCCTCATTGTGAAATTCTGTCAGACTGCAGCCGAAGCGCACTTCCTTCTTGCCACTGTGGCTTCACTGTGTTCTGTGTACAGCTGGACTTACACACATTTTACTGCAGCCACCGCAAAACACAATCTTTTGTTGTTATTTAAATCAGACTGATCAGCCTGGTCTTTGAAGGACTTAAAACCCCAGAGAAAACCCAAACAGCCACTGTGTCCTTACCTCTTTAAAAAAAAGCCCCTAAGGCTGCCTTGTAGTTTCTTCAGGGCTAAACAATTTCATGGAACAAAAATAGATAATATATTCAATTTTTCTTTCAGTCTTTATAAAAATGGACTTTCTTAAACACGTTTCCATTTCTATTCTTGTGCATATTTGGGCTCTGTGCATCCTGTATGTTATTTTGTAATGTGTGTGTGACTTTCTAGTGGCACGTTTTCCCCAAAGGTAATAATGTCTCTGCAGATAGCTCTAGCAGAGATTGTGGGAGCCTGAAACTAGATGCAGTCCACCTTAAAAACATTTGTTGAGAGGCACAGAGTTTCAAGGTGACCTTCTTCGAGGTACAGTGCACCTGAAAAAGCAGAATGCAGCAGCGTGAGGAGAGAAAGAGGTTTCTGCATTCATTCATACACTGTATGTATGACAGTGATAGCTTCTGCTCAGCAGATTGTTGGATAAGGGTTACTCTGAGCCTCTGAGAGCCATTTTCTTTTACGACCTCTGCTATGAAGTGAATCATAATGTGGTAATCATTATAAAACAGACAATGTTTTTTGTTTTTTCCTAATCTTTTCATAACAGTCCTTCTACCTTATAACTTATAAAAGCAGATTTAATGGAGTATATTTCTCTGGCAAGCAAAGAAACTTCAAATTACCCTTTATTACACTGGTCATAACAAAATCTCTGATTTCATTGACTGACGATTGCTTATCGGGTTTCGTAAGCCTCCTCCAGTTACATGACCTCTGAAAACAGAAGTAGGCCAGGAGTACCTTTTATATCTTCTCCCATAGGGGGCTGCACTCAACTTGACTTCTTTATTTAGATAAGTGCAAAAGAAAAGATGGAGAAAGTCAAAGCCAGAGAGGAGAGTCTTTTGGTCAAGGGCACATCTGCAAGAAGGATATTTCCAAGCATGGCAAACTAACTTACGTACTAAAGAAGGTAAGCCATTAATATTATTAATCAATTTTAATTTAAATAAACTGTCCCTATCTTTCTGACTTGCCCTGAATAATAAACCTTCGCTTGTAGACCTACTTAACTAAAAGGAGGCTTTTATTTGACCCAGTGTCCAATCCAGCTGCTCCGTTAAGCTCCTGACTTATCTGAGCTCTGAACAGATTGTGAAATATGAGCCACTTAAAGGTCTTACCTTATAAATGAATCCATCTGGGCAGGCGTGGTCGTAGGTGAAAGCTTTATACACCACCAGAAACACGATGCAGGCAAGGAAGGCCAAGGCCAGGATGATCAGAACTGTCACCTGGAAGAGGGACAAACACATGGTCAGCGTGTGTATAGTGTGTGTGGTTTATGTAAGTGAGGAAGGGTTAGGGGTTAGACAGTGAGGAAGATGAAGTATGTGCACTGAAGTGGGTCTGTGCGTTGTCATAATAAATGGTAAGATGCTGCTGACTGAGGTCAATGGCTCCTCGAGGCAAGGTGTTCCGTTCAGTAACATGATGGATGACTCAAGTCGTGACGCAGCCAGAAACTACCTTGTTTCCACAAACACAGTGTTCCTTAGTTCAGATAAGTATAAGACATCAAGTCAGCGAGGTGAATCGGAAGGATCATTCCTCCTCTGCTGTTTAATGTTCTTGTTTTTGGTTTGTTTTATTAGATTTGTCTGTTGCCACAGTGTGCAGGGTTTCTTTGCAACAACACCGTGCAGAAAGCACTGCTTCTAAAGTGAGGTTTTAACAATTCTGACTTGTCAAAAAAGGAAAATTAACATTAAAGATGACTGTCGTGAGGACACGAAGACAAAAAGAACTGAAATGGGATTCAGATGCATTATTTCCACTCTAATTTAGACCACACTGAGACAAAAAGGTGCCCCTAATGACATTCTGGTTACGGTTATAAGCTATTAAATAGAATTTGTAAAATTCACACACAGAACATTCATTAAAGGGATAGTTCAGATCCTTTGAAGGTGAGTTCTGTGGATAAGTTAGGAACAATTATTATCTTACTAATAAACCTGTGAAAGAGAAATTGATATTTCAGCAGTTTGATGTCACAAGCGTTTTGTGCCATGAATCAGTCGGAGTTCCAAGGAACTATGAAATATTACCAGCATTTATTTGGATAATAACCTGAATGGGATCACAGTAATCACACTGTGTGAAAATGTTTAACATCCAGCAAAAGCAATTTAAAAATTACGAGAATGCATTTATGATGCAAATACAGTATGTAGTTAAAGATTCGTCATTTCTCTGGCAGGCAAGACAATGCAGCTGTAAAGGATATTAACATATAAAAAGCTTGGTTTCTTTATATTTCCGACATGACATCCTGATTGGCGCTAAAAATTGAGCATGCTAATTAAGAGCAAAGAAAGCTGGAGGTGTGTGTGCGTGTGTGTGTGTGTGTGTGTGTGTGTTCCTCATGCTCAAAAATAAAAAATTATGTCAGATTTTTTTTCCCCCAGTCAGAAAGCTAAAATACATAATTTTTCATGCTGGATGAATATTTCAAATGTCCTGTTTTCTATTCTTTACTGGAACTAAATCCATTTCCTATTACTGCTCCGTATACAATCTGTCACAGCGAGATGTCAGAGCAATTACATGACTGTGATCATCGGTCTCCAGCGGCGTTATGAGGGTGGACAGGGACACGCACGCTAAGTGACTGTTTACTCCGAGTCAACTCGGGGACACAACTCTCACCCCTGCTTGGTGTTGACACTCGTGCTAAATTACATCTCCCACATCACACCCAGCCATACATTAAAGGGATGCGTTTAAAGTCAGGGTGACCCGCCTTTTGAAGCTGCAGCAGAGACACAACGACCGATTTAAGATCCGCCCAACTCCTTCTTCTCAACTGATGAATGCAACTGAAATGTCTTCTTAAGAAGACGGATTACAGTAAAGCTCCTCATATCACAGAGAAAACAACACAAGTGCTTCATGAACGTAGACTTTGTTTGAAGTCAGACTCCAGCTGCTAATGATTGGAGAGGTTTCCACTTATGTCTGCAACTAGGAGGGATTAAAATTAATCCAACTTCATGTAAGTGTTTGTGTGAAATAGTTCATAACTGGCTAAATATAAATATAGTATCACTTTATAAAAAGGAATAGCTACCTGTGTGAAGATGGTGAGGACAGACTAAAGGTTAGCCAAAGCTTCAACATAGAAGATAGTCATTGATACAATTAAACTACCTGTAAAAGATAAATCATTAAGCTAATAAATTGTTCAAGACTCAGGCTTTATAATAGGTTTTTGCCATTTAAGTCTGATTCAAACAGAGAGCGTCTCAGACTTGTTATCATGCGTTACTTTTGTACTGGAACGCCCCCTGATGTCAGAATTTTTGAGATTCTTGACCGAGCCCGACATCAAACTCTAATATGGCTGCACTGCGCATGAAAAGTACTAGTTGCAGGAATAAACTTTTTAATTTTTTTGTCAGTTTATATCTCGTTAAATCTATGGCGCACGTAGTACTCTGCTACTTCCAACAGGAAACATGACGTTACAGTGTTAAAACGCACAAAATGCAGAAAAGCCAACAAAAAACAATCTAATCAGATATTAAAAAAAATTATAGGGTTATTTTCCTCCACCAGGTTATTTTTCTCTCCAGCACACCTTTGGTGAAAACTTAGGGTTTTCAAAATTATTGTTATTGTCTTAAATTGACAATAATAATTAGACTGTTTACTGAGCACAACAGATTTTCCAACTCTCAACAGGAACATGGTTAATCTGGGTGCTATTCTTAGATTGGAGTTCAGACTTTTGAGATAACCATTATTTTCTCATTACTAAATCATTTGATACTAATCATTTCTCTCTAAAGGTAATCATTGTCATTTGTTGGTACTAAATAATCTACAATACACTAAATAATCTACAATACTTAACTAATATATCACACGTCTACTAATATTATCAAATCTACTGCAAAGAGAAACAAAATGCTGGTTAGCTTCTTAATGGTTCCTCTGTTGTTAGCATTTATTTATGCTAATGATAGCCAGCTTGTTCCTGTGTAAAATACTGACATACTAATATTGATGTAGTTAAAAAAAAGAGCTGTTCTAAACTACTCAGTGTTTGGAGCACCATTAATTAAGAACAATTAATTAAAGAAAACTCAAGATGTGATCTATTTGTTGATGAACTACTTATTTATTCACCAGTTCAGTTTCAACTATTCAGCTCAAAACAATCATTATCTACCATGTAGTCCTGGACTGTGAGTTAGGCAGTTTATAATTGGTGTTCATTCATTCTTATGCAAAATGCCTTGTTGAAATATATTACAAACTCCTAGAAAATATTACCAGTCTTTTAAGGGTCTTAGAGTTAAGTTGTGACATGGCACCTACATGAAACACAGTGATTAACCCTTAAAATTCATTTACTCCTCAACTCTAGATTCAATATTGCAGCAGTAGTCGGAGCAGCAGTTCAGACAGGAACACACTGTTGTTTGTGATAAAAATAATCGCTCTAAAATCCCTATTGATGCGTCTGTGGTCATGTGGCGTATAAAGCCATTAAAAATCTGACCTTTCTCTATTATTCATAATCTGGCTGAACTCAGCTGTAAAACCTTAGGAGGCATGGTAACGGCACAGCTCAGAGATGAGTCTCTGTGTGTACGATGTGGAATTACACTTTTCTTTTTTCCATTTTTGGGTATACTGTTATATGTCTCTGTTATAAAATAAAGCTCTGATAGCAGGTAGTCATATTCAGCATGAAAAAGCAGAAATTACAGAATAGGATATTGTGATTTTAGTTGGCCAGTGTAGAAGTATGACTTCTCCCACTAACATCAGATTTTTCCAATTTTGCTACTCAGCCTGGAACCCTGACAGTAGCTGTTACCTCATTAGTGCTCGACGGTGTGTAATCAACACCTCTTTCAACACAACCTCCATGTTGTTTACTGCGTGCCACAGATAACAGTTAGTCTTACTCGTGGAGGTAGAAGCACAGCATGTTTTAACACTTTAGACAAAGAACAAGGTGTCCATAATAAGATTTGAGCCCAGAGGTAAAGGAGGTTCTGACTGCACAGCAGGTAATTGTGTCCTCTGGAGTTTAATTGTGTCACTGAATCTGCTGAGCACTGATAGAAAACCTCATGGATTCTGTTCACAGACAAAAAAAGAGAAATTAGATTGCATTTAAGGTTCCTTTAAAAAGCACATCTCACTAAGGGTAAGTCACACTGTTTGCCAACATGCCATCTTTAAACTCTGAGCAGCATTTGAATCTGCATAATCTGTAAACAAAGAACAGATTTTTTTGAGTATTGAAAGTCCATCTGTTGCTGAAGTAGTAACCAATCACTTCTCAGCAAAACGAAATTTGGAAAAAGAAAAGCTAACAAAACACAATCTAATCAGATTATTAAAAATAAACCTATGTGGTGGGCGGAACAGCGGCGTAGTGGTTAGAGCTGTCGCCTCCCAGCAAGAAGGTTGCAGGATCAAATCCCGGTCCAGAGTGTCCCCCGCCTCTCGCACAGTGACTGCTGGAGATAGGCACCGGCTCCCCGTGACCCAGAATGGAAAAAGCGGGTAAAAGAAAATGGATGGATGGATGGAAATCTATGGGGTTATTTTTCCTCCTCCAGCTTGTTTTTCTCTCCAGCTTTTGTTCCATTTTTTCACACCTTATATATAAAAAACTACCTTTCTTAAACTCCCAGTTAATTAGGGTTTTCAAAATTAATTCTGAGTGAAATCGTCAACAAAATACCTTAAATTATTTATAGCTTCGTGGTGCATCAAAAGTTCAAAGGCATTTTCTAAACGGTTTCCACGCATTCGGTCTCACCAGCTCTTCACATATGATTTTTCTGCTCTGTTAGGATGCGACACACCGCCCACTCTCACCGCTGTAAGCTGATGGGCCATATGGAGGAGCAGACACCTCCTTACACTCTCTCGAGGAACAGGAGAGAATATGAAACTGTGTGTTTGTGCGAGAAAGAATAGAAAGATGTGGGTGTGACAGGAGAGAAAAATGTCTCTGATAATAAAGAAGGTAACTGAGAGGCAGAGTAGGCAAAGTGAGATATAAAAGAAGAGATGACAAAAACAATATAGCAGCGAGAAAAAGCCAGGCAGAGTGTATGATGGAGATCCAAGGGCAGATGGAGGATCATTTCTCGTGGGAAAGACGGACAAACAGAGGGCAGCAAACACAATATGATATTGGATGACACATCGATCAATACACCGCTGGAGGAAAAGAATTATTCATCTATCTATTAACCTTTTCAAAAGCAGCATAAAAGAAGCTTAGTTACCCACTTTAATGTGATTCTTTTTTGTTTTGCTGCTGTATTTTCATTAACTGCACATGCAGGACGTGCTACATTAAAAAAAAAACACAAGGAGGGACATCATGAGGAAATCCTAAGTGATTAAAAAGAAGGCAACTGGACTTCTCTCTTGTCTCTCTCATCCAAACAACTAATGTTAGGAATATCAGGGAGCATACCACAAGTGACAACAACTCAAAAGATAGAGGGTTTAGGTCAGTGACTCCTGACTTTAACTGCCTTATTAGTGTGATAATTATGACAATGACTTATAAACCTGGAACTAACCCACAATCACAACTGAAGAAGCCTTTTGGATGAAAGGTGAAACATCTTTTTCTTTCGGCCTCCTCCATCTAACTCTGTCTTCTGTCCTCACTCCAACAACCTCCATGTCCTCTCTAACTGCATCCATATATCTCCTTTGTCTTTTTCCTGGCAGCTGCATCTCTAACATCCTTCTACCAATATACCCACTGTCCCTCCTCTGCACATCTAAACCATCTCAGTCTGGCCTCTAACTTTATCTCCAAGTCGTTCAACCTATGCTGGACCTCTGATGACCTCATTCCTAATCCTATCCATCCTTGTCACTCCCAAGGAGAACTTCAACATCTTCAGCTCTGCCACTTCCAGTTCTGTCTCCTGTCTTTTTGTCAGTCCCACTGTCTCCAAACCATACAACATACACTGAACAAAAATATAAATGCAACACTTTTGCTCCCATTTTTCATGAGATGAACTCAAAGATCTAAGACTTTTTCTATGTACAAAACAGGCCTTTTTCTCTCAAATATTGTTGACAAAGTTGTGTAAATCTGTGTTAGTGAGCACTTCTCCTTCGCCGAGATAATCCATCTACCTCAAGATGTCGACCCAGCTCCCGCTCCATCCTACCATCGCTCATGAACAAGGCTCCCAAACATGCTCCATATACAATCTGTCAGGTTCATTTGAGGCAGAGACTCACCCCCTGACCAGTGAGGTTGTCAACAATAATTGCACTTGTCACCAAATCTATTTTGGTTTGGATTGTATACAGCCTCAGAGCAATTGCAATAAACAATATCATGTTCATTTTATGCCACTACAATGGACTGAGCTGTTTCAGGCTCATCTATAGTGGCATTTTCTCTGTTGATGCCTGAAAAAATTAAGTTTTCAGACTGAACTCCTGCTACAGATTTACCAACAGTGTAATAAAAGCAATCGGAACATTGTCTGCTTTTTAAATAAAATTGCTTCTTTTTTTCCAACCTGCAGCAGTGTTTCTATAAGATAAGCTGTTACCTTGATAAGTACATGCTCAGAACAAATAAAAGCAATGACAAAATAAATAGATAACACAATAAAATAAAAAGGTTGAAATGGACCGGAAATGACCGTCTGGTCACAAATCAGTGGAATCAGATTTACTCTCCAGACTGACACATACAGTACAACCTAGCACTTCTAAAGGTATGTAAAAGCAGTGGCTGAGCATTCACAGCAGCAATAACTGTGTTGTGCTTGATATTTTCATTTGGAATATTGGGAAAAAAAAATTCAGCCATCCATGCAGCCAACCCTGTGATCCTAAACAGCCAGGATTTATTGTCTTATTAACCATACAGTTGTTTAAATTTAAAACTTCCCTTTGGTAATTTTTGTTTATTTTTGCTAGTTCAAACAGTAAGGTCATCACCGTGGTCTCTGATAAATGTAATAGGTGCTTTTTCACAGATTTACCCAAACTTAAAAATACAATTGTGAAATTATTATTAAGTTCTTCTACCTTCTATGGGACATTTCAGCTAAAATCACCCAAAGATTCAGCAGTGAAGATTAAATATGACTGCTGTTGTTTTTTAACCTAAACAATAAACTCGTCATCTATTCATCACGTTTTAAGTGTTCGAATCAGGACTCAGCAGGGTTCATTAAAAAAGAAATAAATAAATTTTAAAAACTTGCCTTATTAAGGCACTTGTGTAAGAATAAAATTAATAAAGTGAGTGACAAGACACCAGTTAGGGCAAATGGTCTGAAACTACACATTATAACTAAAAGGTCAATGGTCTGAATCTCCACGTGCAAAACGCAGCACTTACTTCGACTCAAAACATGCAATATGACTGTGGAGGCTGTGGATATGAACATTAGGTAAATGATGCTATAACAGTGATTAGAACACATTATCATCTCCTCGAGGCTTCTTGGTAATGAGCTGAACATCAAGAACTTAAGTGGATTAGGACGATACAGCGCCGACCTTTTGGTCCCCAGAGCCTATTTTTAACTCTCATGAAACAAACAATACATATTATTTTATTAACATAAAGTTCAAATTTGCTTGCAGAAAAAAAATCCAAATGGTTTTCAAAGCAGACCGTCCAGTGGCACATTATTAATAATTATACATCAGTGCATTTTTTGGCATTTTACTAAAGCCAGGGGTTTACGGCGTTAGTTTTACTGTATATGTGGGAACTTTTAAT
>JAOXNZ010000030.1:8835646-8858573 GCA_028566095.1 Kryptolebias brasiliensis
TGTTTTCTGCTTTAAGGATACATTCCTGTGTTTTGGTTTTCCTCTCTACATACCATGAATAAACCCAGCACTCACACATTAACATCTGCCTAACACCATTAAATAAACCACTGAACTAATCATCTCAATTAGCATTTTTTAAAGGCCCAGATTTTAAATTTGTGTACCACCTGCAGTTTTCAAAGACAGTTTTCAAAGACATTTTTCTCTTTTCAGCTGTAAATATAATTTAAAAACCACTCAGTCAGCATATGACTTCCAATGGGCAAATAACTTTACCACCAAACCTCAATGAAATCTGCTAACATGTTTCAGATATATCCTGCTGACAATTAAAGCAAGAAACAAAAATCACAGATATTAATCTATGTTTACAGTCTACCAACTAATCAATCCTAATAACTTCCCCATAATTTAGCAACATCTAAAGAAGAACTGGATTAGAAGGTGAGGTGATGGATGACGTCTCAGATTTAAGGACATCATGGACTGGTGTGGCTATCAAGCACTATGACAAATTTAAAAGCAAAATCATTAAAGCTGAATAAAAATATGAGAGCTAAAAGACTTAATGATGGACTTACTGGCCATCATTCAAGCTCAAAAAAATCATTTTTTTGTCTTTGCAACCCTTGACAACTAAGTTATAATAGAAAGTCTTTGCAAAAACAAAACACAAGATGATCGATTTTAGATGGATTCACAAATCATTTTATATATTTACAAATTGAATGTTCTCTTCTCCGTGACCTTTTAGATGAAATAGGACATAAAGTTAGAACTTTGTTTCCAAATGTTCCCGGAATATCGACTGGGTACGAGAGATAATTCATGCATATGCATTCACATCTGCTGATATTGATAGGCAAACATTGTTTGAAGTGCCCTGTCCTTTGAGATACTGCTTCATAATGAAGCTAAAACAAGAAGTGGAGCAGAACAGAAGCCATCTGGAGTTCTAAATAATCCCAAATATCCCTCACAGCAGCGATGTCTGCCTCTGTTGTTATCTGCCATTCTCTGTGGCCCTGAAGACATTAAGTTGTCATTCTGTCCGGTTTTGTTTTTCAGTGTCTCATAAGGCAGCTGACACAGGGAACCTCTTTACACTGACAAATGACTCAGACTTAAGTTGACATTAAGGCCTTCGGAATAACAGACTGACCTAAACACGACTGAGTTTCTGGTTCAGTGGAGCGGGAGGACATTTTGAACATTGTCGTCTAACTTTATTCTGGTTTTGATTTATAAAGTGTTGCTGTTTGCAGCCTTTTACGAGGAAACTTTTCAGAATCTTTTGCACCTATAACTGGTTTTCTCCTCCATTTAAAAGGTCATTGTTTCCAGCTGAGGACAGGACGGCATGAAGAAATTTATGAGGCTGAGAGTTTAGGATCTAGGGATCACATCAGAGTTATTTAAGGCCAATTCCAAACAACAAAATGTCTGTAGATGTCTGCCAACAGAAGCTGGCACCATTCTAACTGTGAGGGTTTGTGTGAAAAACGCTGTAAAATCTCTCCCTGGATACAGTTTGATTTGATGAGAGAGTGTGAGCATACAGCTGGTATGGTATTACGAGGTATGGTATGATGAGGGAGGAACAAAAAGAGGCAAAATGGTGGAAAAAAAGCAGAAGGTTGACAAATTCTGTTGAGATGGGGAGCAAATTAACAAGAGATGGATGGAAGCATATTAGACGGGAAGAAAGCAAAAGGACGAATAGCTGCCAACATGGACAGGTTAACCCCAACGTCTGTCCCCACACTGAAAGCTGCATTTGTACTAAACTAGAGCTGCTGAGGTGCAATGATAATAAATAATGAATCTATTTCTGCCCTGAGATCAGCTCATCAGGGTCTACTGATATAACCTTACCATATGTTTTATATTATCTGTTTATCTTAAAAACAACCAATCTTAGTTTTGTTTTTTTGATTGATTTTATATGTTTAAAGTGATTTATTTCCTGCCTGAATTCCCTAGAATACAGAGCATCCAGAATTATTTGTAGGTATAAATTTAGAAATAAAGTTGTTAACACTGTTTTCTCTGTATATTGTATTTAACTGTAAATACTGTAACAATTGTGGAAGTGTTTCTAGTTTTTTTTACTTTATTTTCCTCCTGACTGTCTCCAACAAAAAAGCATCTTCTGACTCGTTCTTTATGAGCAACGGCTTTAACAACTTTTGGAGTCACGCAGGCATGAAATTAGGTGAAAATCTCTTTATTCAAACTAGAAAGGCAGGCAAATGTTAGGGTTTACCTGATCACAATTACTAATGAGTTTCTGTGAATTGTGAGCAAAAGACGAGTAACATCCATAAGACCCAGAAAAACCCAAGAATCTGTGAAACACCAAGATGTCCAGGAGCATTCACGTGACCCTGGAGTGGTGTTTTACTGCTCTACTGTGTAAAAATATTTTTACAAATGTAAGTGTATGGGAATATACGGAAACATTAAAGGCAAAGAATATTTAAAAAAAAGAAATCATTTCTGCTGTTCCTGTAAACATGAGGGGTGGCTGAAGAAAGAATTCTAACAAACAAAATCAATTTAGATCATATTTCAGGCAAACTCAATAAATAACGAATCAATCAGCCAAGCAGTTTTAAAAATGATAGAAACATGGAGCAGCATTTGTTGTTGGGACTTCAAAACACAGCAGAGAAGCTCAGATTCTATTTTTCTCACATCAGCAACAACAAATCATGTAGTCATTACTCAGATGTTTTAAAACAGAACACAGATTTAAGAGTCCGCTCTTCCTGGGCTAATACTAATAATACTGGTGATGTTCCTTATTGCTGTTGTATGTTTGCATCAGTGTGGGTGTTTAACTGAGATCTGTTGAAGGCTTTAAACACTCTCTATAATCAACGTGCTGTTAATCATCCATATGAAGAAAAAAAAAGTGAAAGAACGATTTGCAGAACTGGAGACCCTGTAAGGTTTGCAGCCCACAGCAGTAATTACCTCCAAACTGATGAACACTGAAGGCCGTCTGTGGAGGCGGCAGACTGCAGCAAAGCTTTTATCTGAAGGCAAAATGAAGGTAATAATGAGATAATTGTTTTAGATGATGGCTGTTTCTCCCACAGCTACTTGCACAGTCCTGCTAACTTCTGCTGGCGCATCGCGTGTCCGACTCGGCAGCCCGGCGCCGTCATCTGGTAGACAGTTTGTCTTGTGTGTTTTTGTGCATGATTAGGTTTGCAACGGCATTTTACCAGGAGGGCGAATGTGTAAGTTCTTGTTGAATGCTCAGGGTTAGAAGTGTGTGCTTGTGTGAAAAGCACCAGAAATCAAGTAGGGCGTCACAAAAACAATCTGCCTTTCATCAGTCTCTACCCGTACATTTCCCTGCCCCTCAGCGCCAACCTCGTGCTTTTTCCTCGCTTCTAATCTCCATTTTTAGGAAATCCCTTCAAGGAAAAGCCTGCAGTATAAAAGAATAGATCCTTTCAGCTGCAACCTGACTTCAAATAAAATACATCACAAATACAAAATTTTCTATTTAATCATTGCCCCCTTTGGACTCGAGGCTTTAGGTTTCAAAGGCTGCGTCTGCGCTTGGTGACTATCTGAAAGGGTTTAGTTTGCTTCATAAGAGTGTCAGGAAAATAGCTTTGATATGAGCATGCACAAACTTTGGTTCAAGTAGCATTTATTAAGATTTTTCCATCAAATTCTAGATTAGATTAGATATTTCGCCAGGTTCTATTGCAGCTCAAATAAATCTATTAATACAACCTTTTACATTCACTGTAAAACGGTTGGGGGAAAAGGTTGTAGTGTTCATATTTTGATCACTCAGTGTTTGAAGGTCTGATTGACCAAGAACAGCACATCGACAACTTATTCAATTAATGCATATCACCCGCCGCCCTGCTTATCAACGCTTTGAACCAGGATCTTCTGTTAGCGCTCACAGTATGTTTTGCGTAGGACTCTCAGCTACTACCACACCAAGCTTTAGCTCAGTATCTATAAACTTAACTGAGTTATAGCCATTTTTGTGTTTGCTAAATCTGACTGGGTGTGGTGGCCATCTTGAATCAGGTTGACTCTAAAAATGTATATCTTATAGACTCACGTCAAGTGATTACTTTGAGATTTTAATTAAAATCCGTCCAGCAATTCATGATATATTTTGCTAACAGACAGACACACACACACACACACAGAATTACATTGCCATCCACCACCATGAAAGGCAGATGATAAAACCACTTTACAGGAATAACTTTTTAAAACTCTGACCCATTACAGGTTGTTAGCAATTATTATTAGTCTTTTACCTCAAACATATCACATTTATCAGTTAAAATTCTGTTATATTTCTTGATATAAATTTAGATTTGTATCTTATGCACATATATTCAAGACATAAGTGTTTAGAGAGTTATATTACATTTAATAAATGTTCATCTTACACAGTTTGTTTCGCTTCCTAAAACACACAATATGTAGTTTGGTTGATTTATCAGGTCAATAAATCAACTGCAGAAAGTTTTAAAGCAATCTTGAGCAAGTACCTGTTTTCATTTTGTAGTTTGACACAATTGATTATGTGAACAGCAGCTTCTTAGTGCTTTAAATGTGATTCTTACAGTTTCTTGAATGGACTGCAGCCTGGATTTATTTATTTATTTAACATTTTATGAGGGAGGTGAAGAAGTCACAGTGAGAACACAAATGACCAAATCAGTCGTGGCAGACTGTATGGAGTTTATTCTGCAAGTTCCCTGGTAAGAAAGAAAAAATAACCTATTTGAGTTCAGGAGAAAATAAATAGGCAACTATGAATAATTCACAGAGCTCATTTTTTAGTGTTAACCGTGATGAAGTTCTTGCTGCATTTTGCTCTTATCAATACTGTAGTTGTCCCCAAATATATGAAGGTTGAGATTAAAGTAAACTGTCTATAAATGATCTTCAATACTCTAAACAAAATGAAGCTTTCACAAATAGTGAGGATACCAAATATTCCTGAGTTTGTCCGTAGTTCATGAGTGAAAACAGCTTGTGTGACTTGTTAGTTTCACACACTAAAAAGGTGTAAAACATGTGAGAACAGCAGGAGCAGAAAAGGCTTTTGGAGAACTATGAAGACTACAGAGAAGCAGGGAGCTGATCTTTGCTTTAAAAAATCTTATATGAACTGAGTCGAGGTCGAAGGTTTAAATATTTGGAAAAAATTTGTATAACATGGAAAGAGCTAAGAAAATAAAAAAACATGTTCCTCTGCATGTTCACCAAAAAACCCTACAACCAGTGAGTATGAGGACAAAATGATCTGCTCCCCGTCATGCAGGAGAACAAACACTTCATGTTGTCTTATTTACAACTGTCAGTGTGCCAGCTAAGACTTAATTTATTTTTTAGAAAATCTAATTCCTGACATCATAATATATGCTCTTTATCTACCGTGTGTTCATTTGTCTATGTTAGCAAAATATACCAGAACCAGATTTTATTGAAATATTCATTGGATGTAGCTTTACAACTGATTAAGGTTTGGCTGCCACAGCTTAGCAAGCTTAGAAAACAGAAACATGGCTATAACTCAATTTTATAGACAAGAAGCTAAAACTTGGTGTGGTAGCAGCTGAAAGTCATTCACAATATGTAATCTTTCAGGAAAGCCTTAAATCTTTTCTGTTATTGTCGCAGTATAACATCATCTGTAAAGATCCTGAACTGTTGAGGAAGAGCCTAAATGCTATGATAGTGTCTCAGGTATTAAACATCGGGGGCACTTGGCTTGTTTCAACTGCATCACTGAGCAAACCTCACCTCTCGATGTTCGACTTGCCCTTCATGGAGTATCCCCAAAAAAAAAAAAAAAGAGGCAGAAAAATTTCAAAAGGTTGTAGTTTATAGTCTAGTTTGCTAATGAGGCAGAAAACATTCTCCACAAAGTTTTTCTGGAACAAAATAACTGGAGGGAATACACTGACTGGCTGGGAATAATCAGAGACAAAGAGGGAAGGAGGGAGCAGCGGTGACAAAACAGACGGTGAGGGACAAATCAAGGAGACTGTCTTCCCTTATGGATTGAGAGGAGAGAGGGAGGAGGAAGCAGATGGGGGCACTTGAAGAAATGTCATATAAAAAAAGATCTAAAGGGAGGAATCTGGAAAAACTGATGATATAGGCGAGAAGGAAGTGTGATGGCCCCTCTACATTATAACACGTGTCATGTTTTTCTGTTTCCTTTTCTTGTTCTCTACTTCCTTTGCTGAAGAATGACTGTTCTTATAAGTCTTAGCCAGTTGATGTGTGGAAGCTGCAGCTCAATGCCTGAGTTGTGACATGTCATTTATAAGTAAGCCTGCGCTGCTACAAGTCCTAAATAAAAACGGTTTCAATCAAACCACATGCACAAGAAAAAAGCAGTCCTGCAAGCGGAGATATGCAAGAAGAGGAGCGAAAGACTTGGATGGAGTGTGGTAAGCAGGAAGAAGACGGTGAGGGAGGGCCGATTAGAGAGCGTTTTACACTCTGAGCTCTTCATCCATCAACACAATCTGCAAAAGCTTTGAAGAGAGAGGAGATGTGTATGTGAGCTTTTCATCCATAAATATGTTTGCTCTGCACAGAACAGTGTGCAGCGCTCCATACTGTACGTGTGTGTGTTTATATGTGGCTGCAGAATCAGCTCTGTCTGTCAAGCAAAGCACCCAAAACTAAGCGACATCGCACAAAATCACAAGGACTGAAATGCAGTTCTGCCTCACAAAAGCTGATGTGTTGTGGCAAAATACAGAATTTGGGCCACATCTGACAAGCAACAATCTCTCAATCAGCACTTTTTTGATTTTGTATTGTTTTTTTTATTTTTTTGCTCAAGTGTCTCAAAAAGAGGAGTTATCTGAAAAACCTGCATCATAAATTTTAGAGGGATCAGAGATCTTAAAAGCAGAGAATTTACACATAGTTAGCACCATGCCAAACCCTGTTAGTATTGGAAAGACATAGATAAGAAGATTTTTGATTCTGTCTTTGTTAATAAGACACCTTATGGGTAAAATGGAAGTAAAGAAGTCACACAAAATGTTTATTCTTTTGTTCTCTGGGGCTTTTCAGCACACTGTGGCTTCTGTAGACGGTGTTTTATTGTCAGTAATTTAATTTTTACTGTCCCTGATACTGAGGCCATTAATAGTAATAATTAAGGAGTGATAAATTTCCAAAATGTCCAGGAGGCTTTCAATAGAGAATACACCTGAATCTCAAATGTTATCATATCTTCATATGTTGAACAGCAGCATTTTACAGGAAATAGCCAATTCAGACTGCCTGATTACTGGAAATAATCAGAAATATTCTTATTTACTTTAAAAGATGTAGAAATGGTTTAATTATGGCAGCAATATTATAAACACTTCAGGGTTTCGCATCAAGAGCTATTTCAATACACTTTTCAAGGCCACTTCAGCTCAGAAGGACCCCAGATACACTTTTCATTTACTCGTGCACCAATATTTGCACGTCTCTGCTTCTTTTTCCTCGCTCCCTGCCAGGGTTGCCATGGAGGGAGGTTTTCTTTGCTGCCATGACAACGTGAGTTCTCTTTGGTCTCCCCTGACGACAGAAAGACCGAACAGCCAACACCCGGGTGATGTACTCACCTAAGGTTGAAGTCAGCTGTCTTACTCTTAGCAAAACAAATTCTCCAAAAAGATTTATTTTAAGCCTTTTACGTGTTTAAAAAGACAACAAAACAATGTGAAGATGCTCATTTACAAGTAAAAACATAAATAAACTAAAGCAAATGATGAATATTTGTACCTTAAGTCTCTCAGACACTCCGTCAGTAAAGCTGATGGTGAACTCCTCCACCTTAGGAACCTTCAGTCGCTTCTTCTCTGTCTGGTACTCTGTGCGAGTTTTCACCACCACCTTAAAAAAAGGAAAGATTTAAAGTTCACTCGACTCCCACATAACAACCATATAATAGATGTGACACTACAAATACATCAAGTACAGTCATCAGTCTTTAGTATGTTCCATATATGCAGAAATGTCATAAGAAATTAAATAAAAAACAAATAAACTTGGCTACAGATGAAACCCAACTACCTGGAAACCAGTTCTACAGTAAAGTTTCTTTAAAGCAAGGCACTTAAATTAAAGGATATGTCTTTTTTTTTTTTAAACGTGTCAAAATATCACAGTTTAGTTTCCGTACTGAACAATTAATGGATCATTTTAATAACTGAGCATCTGCTTTCTTTTTGTGTTATTGTCTGAAATTATCTGAGGAACTTTTTCGGTTGCAGGTTTTATTGTTTTCCTCCCTGCAAATACTAAAAAGGCACAATGTTCCAGCTGTTGTTCTGCATTCTCTTTATAATAATGCACAGAAGAGGATGTGGCAGAGGAGAAAAGAATGGGAGAAAAAAGAACAATGTCCCTGTCCTTGTAGCTGGGCCAGAAACTGCTGTGCACACAAACTGACTCCACTATCTGAATAACAAAGCTTTCGTTTGGCTCTAGAAAGCTCTTATCTAAAGTTGAAACCTGCAGTGGTGAATAAAATGTGTTTCATTGGACCTCTGAGGCACTGAAGCCCCGTGGCTTTCAATGTAGCATCATGAGACATCTGGCTTGCCGTTTAGTCCCACCAGTGTCTCAATTTTTAGCTTTACTTCCTTATTTTCAGTCATTTCACATTCAAATATTCAGGGCCTCCAGGTTTAAACACATCAATGCTTTAGGTTGTTGTTTTTATGCCACCATATTGGCGTAAAAAATATTATTACTTATTAGCTAATGAAGTAGCTATGAATCACCATTGCCTCATTTAAACAACATGTTACCCACCAGCAGAACCTTCTCTACAGGTCCCAATATTTTTTGGAAAAAACAAAACAATGATTTCCGAACAAGAATCTTATTCCCCCGTGCTGAATGTAAAATAACAGACACAGAAACCTTTTTTTCCCTTGCAGTTTTAATCTATGAGTGTGCGGAGAAGTGTCATTCAAGTGGATGGCTTTATCAGTCAGGAAGATTGGATTATCCTTTCAATTCTGTTATTATACTACCTGTAGGTGACACTTTTGGTTCTGAGTTCATTGTGTTTGAGGAAGGAGTTTTGTTCACAAGTGCCGGCAGGATGGAGCAGGAGATGGGGCGTTAATGAGGGCGTTGCTCCGGTCTGTTGTGGTGAAGAAAGCGTTGAGTCGAAAGGCAAAGCTCTCAATTTACTAGTCATGAGGTGTGGATCACAACCAAAAGAACGAGATCCCAGATACAAGCAGCTGAAATGAGCTTCCTCTGTAGGGTGGCCAGGCTCAGCCTTAGAGATAAGGTGAGGAGCTCCGTCATCCAGGGGGAACCCGGAGTAGAGGCGCTACTCTTACGCATCAATAGGAGTCGGCCGAGGTGGCTCAGGAATCTGATTAGGATGTCTCCTGGGCGCCTCCCTTTGGAGGTTTTCTGGGCATGTCCCACTGGGAGGAAGCCATGGGGCAGACCCAGAAGTTGTTGGAGGGATTGTGTATGTTTTCTGCCCTGGGAACATCTTGGGATCCCCCAGAAGGAGCTGGAGAGTGTCGCTGGGGAGAGGGATATCTAGGTTTCCTTCCTAAACCTGTTGCCTCAATGACCCAACTAGAGATAAGCGATACAAAAAGGAGGAATGTTTGAGTGGACTCCCATAAATAATAGCTCCTATTTATAGACTAAAATCCTCGTCATTTATGTGACTTGTACTTTTCTATAACACCGCTATACTGTATAGATCCATTTCCAAGAATATTTGGACATTTTAAAAATTCTGCTAGATATACAGACTCTCCACAAGTTGAATGAAACCAGTTTGTCCTTTACAAACTTCATATGCCTGGCTGTGTTACCAGAAACAAAGCAGATGCTTGGTAACAACTGCAAGAATGAAATGTAAAAGCTTCTAAATTGCATTTTAATTATTATTATCTGGATTTCTGCAGCATAAGCTGATACACCGAACACATTTGGAATTAGAGAGCTTTCTAATTATTAAATATTGAAGTCACGTGAGTGATAAATACGTCATTAATGCATTTTTTAAATTGCAGCAGGAGCTGCTCGTCTGATTGAAGTTTACATGTTCTCCCATAAGTATGCATGCATTGTGTTTTTCTGGATATTCTATTTTCCTCCACAGTTCAAACACATAAAAGTTGGGTTAACTGGCCAACCTGCCCGTAGGTGTGCGTGTTTTTGCTAAAACTACCCTGTCCTAACAAATCAACATCATTTTAAATAGAGACAACAAAATGCTGGAGGACTCCCAACTCTTTACTTTATTCAAAATCATGCAAACATCAGGCATAGATCCAAATTCCTTTGATTAAGATGCTTTTTGATTGATTTTTCTGCTGCAGTGGACAAAAAAAAACATTCTTATATCAACTCTCTTCCTTAGCTCAATAATTGTTGTTTTGACCACGACTCCACCGTCAAACATTCATCATTTTGTTGTTGCCCATCTCATTTTACTTCAGGGCACATGTTTGATGCTACTGGATTACACAGGCTGTATTCTAAAATATTATCCTTGTCTTTTCATCTGTCGCTGGGCTGCAGACGATCAGCCCTTTTTTATGCCAACAAGACTAACAGACTCTCCTGCAACATGAAAAGGCTGCTTAATGACTCCAGCACACACACAGCCTCTGCCAGTTTCCTGAAAGAATCGGTTTTCTGAAATTCAATAAGCAATATTTATTTTACGCAAACAACTTGAATAAATATGACCTTTTAAATCCTCCAAGCCAGACTCGGAGCCACTTTCAGATCTGTAACAAAGCTGTGCAGCTTTTTGAGCAGACGATGAACTTCTGAATTTACATTTCTTTAAAAGACTGCCATTATTTCTATATTTGAAGGAATAAAGTGAATGAAAGTAAAGAAGAACAAAGTGAATTTTAGAAAAGGTAATTTTTCCCTCTCCCTGCCTCTCCATCTCCAGTCGCTGCAATTTTTTAGATTTGTTATTCCCTGTAGAAAACCTGTCAGATTTTTTTTTCTCTTCTGCACGTCTTCCCCAGCAGGTTATTCCTCAAAACTGTGACTGAGATAATTGCTGTTTCATCTATAATCCCCGGAGGCTGAGCCGTGGGAGTGCAAGTCTTTGGTAAATTTCTGTGTTGTTGCAGACACTTTTTTTGACATCTTTGATTCTTTCCTTATGAATAAAACAGTAAATGAAATTCTTTATTAAAGAAAAGAAGAGATCTCTCCTTGTAGTAGTGTCACTCAGTGTTTCAACAGAGTGAAGCGATAAGTTAATCAAAGATGATTAATGTTTCATCAGCTGCTCTTGTAGTGTTTGCATATTTAATTGACTGAAGACAGACAGCCTTATTATTGCTTCACTGCTGCTGTATAGTTTGAAAGTTCGAAACCTGATGCATGAAATTCCAACATATTATGTTTGACTGTAAACATGTCAAGGTCCTAAAAAGTTTGTTCTTGCAACATGACCAGGTGCCCATTAAGGGCAGATGATGCAGACCTACAAGGATCATTGGATTTTTATAAACGTTGCAGTTGAAGATTTTAGCAAACACATACCATGATATTTGTACACAAAACGGTCACTTATTATCGCTTGCCGCCTGCGTTTGTGTGTCGCGTTAGCAAATTATCTCATGAACCACTGCACAGAATTTAATGAAACTCTCAGAAAGTAATAATTTGATGTACATCTACAGCTGGCTTACTTCTGGAGTCAACCCAATTAAAGATGGCTGCCACAAACAATCAAACCTTATAAAAACACAAAAATGGCTTTAACCCATAGATAGATATTGAGGTAAAATTTGGTGTGGAAGTAGCTGAGAGTCATCCCCAACACATACTCTGAGCGCTACACATTGAACAACATTTTACTTAAATCTTTGGCATTAACTGTTGGCATCAGCCCTGTTTGTTAGCAAAATATTCCATGAACCAGTGGACAGATTTGATTGCAACTCTCAGAAAGTAATCATTGGGTGTACATCTACAGCTCAATAACTTCTGGAGTCAACCATATTCAAGATGGCCACCATAGCTAATCAACCCTAGCCAACACAAAAATGGCTATAATTCATCCAAATTTAAAAATATTGAGCTAAAGCTTGATGTGGTAGTAGCTGAGAGTCATCCTCAACACACACGATTGCGCAGAACCTTATTTACAAGACCAAAAACTCTGTCCCTTCTCAACAAATGATCTTCATTTAAAACTATGGCATGAACGTTAGCGAGCGATATGCATTCCTTTAAGGATTGCTAGGCTGTTAATTTGAGGGATGGTTTTGACTCTTATAAAGCTGCATCTAAAAATGATACAAGATTGAGGTTCCTGGCCATACAACCAACACAATCTCTCATACTGAGGGTTTAACAATCCAGCTTCTAGTTTAGAGTCATTAAAAATGAATCAAACTGTTAAAGTATAAAAAATAGATGACATTTGCTTAAACAGGAAAAGCTTTAGGCACAATCAGGATTTTTTTTATCCTAGTCCGCTGTTGGTGCTCGTTCTTTCTCAAAAAGAAAGCAGAAAGTGTCTCTCCCTCGGTATCAGAGCCATAAATCTATTTCTCGGAATCACCAAAGTGAAATGTAGTCATTTTACATTTTTACAAACCATAAATTTTCATCATCTCAATTGGTTGAGCTGCTGAGAAACATTGGGATCAAATGTACCAGTGTTGCCTAGGAACATAAAAGTGGCAATGTGTCATTCTGGGGACCGAATTGTTCATTGTAATTATTTTATAAGTACTTCAACAATAAAATTTAAAATGATTAGTCTGTGAGTCAGTCAAGAGAAAATGATTCATCTATTCTAAGTCTTAACTAACCCTTAAACTCTCTGCTCAGAGCCAAATCTTCTATTGTTCTGGCTAAATGTCGTGTTTCTGCAGTGTCACCGTGGATTCTTGGGTAATTTGATGAATATGACTTAATTAGTAGGGGGGGGTTCTTTACTTCTTAAATTAGCCAGCTCTATTTCACATTATTACCTGGGGTTTTGACTTAACAAGGGTACAGACCAGCAGTTCCCAAAGAATGGGTCAGGACCCCACTGTGGGTCAAGAAACATCAAGTTCTGGGTCTTCAGTTGATTTCCAGAAATAAATAACATTTAAAAATGAGGGCTAAAAGCATTTTCCCATAGTTGTGACAGGAAATAAAATATATAGTTATAAATAGAAAACACAATAGTTTGGGTAGGAAGTTTCTGGTATTTAGTGACTCAAAAGCTGAAACTTTAGGAACCACAGGTGAAGATAAATCTTATATTATTGATGGACCTCTGAGGTTTCCAGCTTTTAGGAATTTTTGCTTAATTTATTAGATTAAGGAAACTAAACATAAGCAATTAAAGGTCTAGCCTTCCTTGAGGAAATGAATATCGCCCACTGCCTTTTCAGCCCAGAGTTTTAGGCTGAGATCATCTTCTGCTGAGAAATAAAAGAGTCGCTGCTATTTTGGTGAAACCTTGAAAATGACGTTATGTGCAAAAGATGATTCTTAGCTGCTACCACATCAAATTTTATGTCAATATCTGTAAAACTGACTGAATTGAAGCCAATTTTGTGTTTTTAAAGGTTAGTCGGATGTGGAAGCCATCTTGAATCAGGTTGACTCTAACAGTTAATCACCTGTAGGTGTTTCAAACTAATCCACTGGTTCATAAACATTTTGCTAACACACACACACACACACAAACCAGGACAAAAACATTATTGCCCTTTTGCATTCAGAACAATGATCAGAATTCCAAAAGGTTCTCCGAACTCAGTGAGGGAGGAGAGAAGCTGAAGAGAAAGGGGAAAACTGAAAAGATCAATGAGTTCTTCTGCAAGTCTCATATTCTCTCTCAACCCTTGTTGTTGTTGTTGTTGTTGTTGTTGTTGTTGAAACTAAGCAATCCAATCAAGATATTAGAGACCCAGATATGGCTGTGATGTCTGTCCAGATGAAATCAGATTTAATTCCTTTCTAAAGCTGCAGACTCTGGTGGTTTCAGCAGTACTGTGCGTTGTGTTGTGTTTTGTGTGTGTGGATGTGTGTTAACTTCACACAACTTCACTCTGCCCCTGCAAACATTCCTGGGTAACCCTGTAGTCGTAGAGGTCACACAGTCATCAGTCAGGATCAGGGTGAAAACAGCTGGACTGGAGCCTGACAAACTGCTGATCTGAGGGTCCGAGTCGGACCACGTGACCCAGAAATCATCACTTTAGCTTTAAAAGACCGATTTTAAGAGGAAGGGGGGAAAGGCTTCAGATCGGAGTCTGAAAAGCAGATAAAAACTGATTAACAGTGAACTCTTTCTGGGTGGGCCATGTGACAAAAATTCAGGCGGATTAGAGATTTTCATCCCAAAGATTTTATTAGAGTGCACACTTTCTGACGTTTCCCAGCTTTTCACTGCAGCCAGTCTGAATATTTTTAAGCTATAACTCAAAATAAAGGGTGAAACAGTTCATTAGTACTGAAAAATAACTAAGTTTCAGCTCATTGTTTCACTGTCTGACACACAGATGGGTGTCTCCTGCTGCGGGAGGCAGCTGTTTATCCTTAAAAAAAAAACACTTTTTAAAAGCTCTGTACACTTCCTGCTGAGCTGCATGCAGTGAAGTTAGCAAGTAGCTGGTGAGACTTTAGTAAAAGCACAAGCTATTTCTGTTTCCCTCAAGACAAAGTGCAACGAGAGAAACTGAGATTCATGTAAATGAAGAAGACAAATGCAAATAAATGACAGAGCTGCATAAAGGAAGGAGAATATAACAGTTTGGGGTTTCTTCTGGTTAAGAAAATCCATTCATGGAGCTTTAAAGATTCCAATTTTAATGAATTATTTTGTAAAGTTAAAACAGGGATGAAAATACAACCAAAATACTTGTTTATATATTTTTTACTTAAAAAAAAACAAGAATTTTAGGCTGACAAACTATGTAGAGTGAAAAATTTTCAATTTATTTTATAAATAGTGAATAACTTTTTGTATTTCAAGCTTTCCTCGATGTTTAAGGAAAGTATGATTACTGAATACTGTTTAAAAATGCACTCAATCTGAACATTGTACACAATCAATTCTTGGTTCACTTTGTTGATAAACAAATTACAACTTTTCTGTTCATTCATAAAGCACAAGTTTTTCTAGAAATGTCTAACCTAAAAACAAAATCTATCTTTATTCTGCTAAGTAGAACATTAATCATTTCAAATAAAGGTTCTCTGTAATTTTGTGACAGATATGTGTTTTTTTTATGACCGACGCTGATGCTAATCTTCAAAAAACAGGGCAGCTGATGGTCATTTTGTTTTTTTTTACCAATTTCTTTCTTTACAAAATAGAACCATAGCTGTGAATTTAAACAAACATGTACTAAACAACCTTTAAAAGAATTTATAACCTTAAAAATAATATACTAAAGGGCATTCTTACTTAAGAAAAACACAAATATTGGACTACAGTAGCAGTTGCTGCTGCATCTTTCCTCCTTAGTAAGTGATTAAGTATGTTCAGACGTGGCCTACTGCTGAGTTTTTAAAGTGGCCAACATCAGCTGATTAAAATCAGTAGGCCGATTTAATTGGTCTATCTCGACTTCAAATCCAAGCAATTAGATCATGGTATTGCTTTCTATACAAGCAAACTGTTTGTTTTTGGAGTACAGGAGGAAGATCCACTTCTGCATAGACTGATTTGGTTTTCAGTTGAGAAATATAACAACATATTGCAGATAGTTTGGTTTATTCAGATTAGATCAGATGAAGATGTATACGATCAGCAATATTTTTATGTGAACAGGAGCAAAAGGGAGTAATCTTGGCTTTTGTTTTTTGATTTCTGCATACCCGAGCCATCTTCATTACCCACTTTATCTAATTACAGCTTTAATTTATTTCCTGGCTTGTGTTACGTTAACGCACCGCCTACTAGGAGAACAAATTCTTGCACTTCCAGCTCCACACAAATTCACTGATTTAGTGGCAAACTGACCTTTCCGAATCTCATAGTGTCCCATTTGAGAACAAATAGGCCCATTTGCATCTGCATGCAGAGGCTGGGCCAGAAATGTGTCGTCTGTGTGCAGAGAAACCTCATGCAAAGTCTGCAGCTAGAATTTATTCAAAAAGAAGAGAGCAAAAGCTGTTTTTGTTGGGGGAAAAAAATAAGATTTTTAGTCGCACAGTGCATAAAAACAAATGTGTGAGTGTGTGCTGTATTCTCTACCCCACAGCTGCTTTAGATGCAGAATGTGGCAGTGTTTTTTCTTCTGCTGGGACTGATTTAATCAGCATGAAATGACTGACAGCTCGACGTATGTCCTTTCACAAACTGGTGGCTGCTGACATAATCGATATGCCACTCACACACGCACATGTGCGTGCGGAAGCATGTCTGCACTGCACGCACACAAACACACACACACCCGTGGAATAAATGCAAGTGCCTTCTGAATAAAAATGCGTGTGTGTGTAAGTGCAGTGAAGGGCAAGTCATTTAGCAGGTAGAAGGGATGGAAAGAGACTGCCTCCCTCAGCAGAATAAACATGCAAGTTCAAGCTGTGCCGTGACTTTCTGCAGTAACTGCACACAAATATTTGGTTTAAAATGATTCTAACTGGAAAAAAAACAAGCTAAATACCAATTAAAAACTCGAACATTTCTGTAGAACGTTTGAAAGCTGCCAAAAAAAGTCAATATAGTAAAAATCTAAAGAAAACCAAAAGCCCACATTTTGATGTATAAGCTGTATACGAGGTGTGAACAGAACCAAAATCAAAAGAAATGTTAAAGCTGCCGTCAATGGCTCATTGGGGTAACCATGGTAACCACACGCCTGTGTCTCTCACTCCCTGACTGCATTCTTACTTGAAGCAGACAGAAACAGACTGAAAATGAAGCCTCAAACAAACAGTCGCTGCAAAAAAACTTGAAGTCGTAACTTCTTGAACCCTACGTGGCAGAAGACTGATGGTCACACACATGAATTTTTATGTTTCTACGGGCTTTTACGCAGGAGACGGGACAAGTTAAAAAGATCTTTTACTTCTAGTTTTGAAGAGAGCATTTTGAGCTAGAATACAACAGAAGTCTGTGGAAGCTTGGCTGTGCACCTAACCCTAACCCTAACCCTGCGTTCTGGGGGAATTTGAGAGACAAACACAGGTCCTGTAGCAGTGAGAGACACCCTGGGTGAAAGAAGACAAAACTATCCACGTTCGGATGTATTATTTGTACCAAGAAGTAAACCTGCAGGAACAGACTGTAAAGCAGCAACGTTCACCTGAGCATCCAGCATGCCCAAAACACCTTTGAAGGTTTCTTGCTTGTTGCCATAGCGATCAGATTATCTCACACATCTAGCAGTTTGTCATTCAAAAGAAGTGACATTTAGCCCGAATTTCGTCTTTTCTTTTTCCATTTTGGGGAAACTGCCAACAGCATAAAATGCTTCAGGGACACCTGCCGGAGTATCAAAAGGACCTGATTTTTAAAGACAGAAGAAGAAGAAATCAAGTTTAGATAAAGAGGTGTGATGTTGGCTTCCATTATCAGCCGTTTTTTTAGTCATTTCTTCTTTCTACCAGAAGACTGCTTTCACGTGACTCATTCCAACACTGGCCCAAACCATGATTGGGCCACCCTTGTGCTTATCAATGAGAAATGTAATCTGTTCATCAATTTGCCTTTTTCCCCTCCAAACACAGTGTACCTTTGCTCATTAAAACATAACATTTTGCCTTTAATATACTCAGTCCTCAGGATTGGATTCTAAAATGCATTCATCTTGTTTGGATGTATTTTTTAAAGGTCTGAAAGTTTTGATGAGAAGACAGGAGAGCATTTTTCTGATCGTCATCTTTTTTATGAATTTCCTACTCTTGTTAGTATTCGACCTCAGTGTCTCCCAGATCTCATTTTCACCTGCAAAACTTCTGATACCTGATGTTTTTTTATTAGTGCATCTTCCAGGGTCCAGTGGAGCCCATGCCTCAACAAGTCAAGGCTTCTCTGCTCACAAAGTGAAGCTTAAAGTCATTATTTTATTTGTAATAAATTGAAAAAAATCTGCTTCCTGAAAACCATTTACAACCTTCTTCTTGCTTCTACTGCTTTGTGGGCTTCAGTGGTTTCAATATTCAGAGTGTAAGGCTGCAGTAATTTATTTTACTTCGAAAGATTTGTAATTAGCATCACCTGACCTTTCCTAATGAAGACTGGGTCAGAGCCAAGCTCATTTAAGAGCTTCACAGAAACAACACGTGCTTCTTGCCTAAAAGAATGTTTCACATTTAAATAAACCTTTAAATCACTTAACTCCTCACAGACACAGAAAATTTACCTATTTTACCCCCTCTATCAGTTAAATGCTGTACTATGTTCATTGTCTTCTTGAGTCTGTATATTCGGTGCTGAGCCTGTTGGGATTTGAGATGAGAAACTGAGTTAAACGGCAAGTTTAAAGTCGAAGAGAGCTTCAGATTCAGGTAATAAAACTGTCATCCCTGCAGTCCATCCTCAGTCTATAAAAGCTGTTTCATTTAAAATGCCAACAAATGTCTAAAAACAGTCTAATTCTGAAATGAACTGCAATGGATATCTGAGAAGTGAAATAATGAAACTGTAATTGGTGCTCAGAAAGCTGCCAAACACTGCGGCACATTTGATACATAAAGTCTCCAAAATGTGCTGGAAGTAATAAGGAGCTCGCCTATTGCCTCATTTCATTCATTTTCATAATGTGCAATCAGTGCAGCTCTCTGTCCCAACCCCACAAATACACCAATCAGCTCTGCTCTGCCGCCATGGTAACTGGATTAACGGCAGCGGTGAAATTACTATGGGATGTCAGGATGATAAATGACAGCCTGTCTGGCACCAAATCTGTCTCCTAATCTCAGCTGGAAAAACAAAGGACATAGTTGGGAGACAGCCGAGATGAATGAACGTGTGAATGAATGAAACATCATCGGGTGTGTGTGGGTGTGTGTGTGTGTGTGTGTGTACATAGGAGGAGGGGGTTACTCTGTATAAGAGGGTTTAGGGATGGTATGGATCAACAACACTGAGTTAATGTCAACAGAAGGAGATTTAGGGGAAAAAATCTGACAGATGCGCAAACATGTAGGGAGGCTTTTTCTGATAAACACACACACACACACACACACGGTTGGTGGGCAGTCTCTCACCTTGTCAGGTGCTTGGCTTTGGAGGCTGCCAACATCCAGAGGAGTGATGAGGGGCACATTCTGGAAGCCGTCCTCCACACTCACAGCCTTGGCCCCTTTGTCCTGAAGATTACTCCCCAGTTTGACCATCTTCAACCTGATTATACTCCTTTATTTCCCTCAGGATCCGCTCCTGAAAAAGAAAAGCAGGTAAAAAATAGGTTCCTTTCATTCATTCAGGTCAATGAAACCTGACCAAAAAATATATATATACAAAATTCAAGGAAATTGAATAGTTTTAATTTAAATGTTTCATTTTATTTGTATGGGCATTATTAAAAAGGGATAGCAGATAAATAACAAGAGTAGCATGAAGCTTTGAAAACACGGACATTTCATTGAAACACGCGCGCGCTGAAGGTATTAAAATGACAGGAAACCGAGCAGGAAATGCACCCGACCCTACAGAGAGCGCTTTCTGCAACAAAAATAAACAACAGGAAGAGAAAAGTGCGTGTAAAGCGCCTAGAAAAGCTGCTACTTACGGGCTGGTCGTCCTCGTCCGTCCGCCTCCTCGGTGCTGCGGCTGCGGTGTGAGAGCGGAGCAGGTGAGGCTGGAGGCGGCGCTGCTGCTGATGCTGCGGGGAAGCGACGGGGGACCAGCGGGGACAAACTCGACGTGTCTGACGGCAGCTTTCCGAACAAGCGAGGCAGCCCAACCCCCTAAAATTCAACAACACAGCCTGTTCGTCTCCGAGACGCTACACCCAGCCGCTGGAGCTACCGCTAGAGGGGATGTTACCCCTCTGCTTTTTTTTTTTTTTTTTTTTATCCTCCCCCCTCCACGTCCCGTTTGTTCGGTTAGAGTAAAAACCGGTAGTGTTGCATTCTAGGCCCCTCGTAAACTCCGACTTCTCCAGAAAGAGAGGCTGAAATTGTCGATTGGAAACTTTATTCGTTTACCTAAAAATGACCTAGACCCTAGAAGTATCACATTCGAATCGATAAGAAGTTCAACAAATTTCTCACTGTCGGGGTCTTAATTTTACTACATAGTTCGTGGGGTAAAACTTATTATTTCCGGCAGCACTTAAACGTAATACAAGCAAAAAAAAAAGAAAAGCGCTGACGCCGGTTCTTCTTGTCCTACAGCGCCTCCTGGCGGTTCAGTTAGTGAAGCACACCCCTCACAGAAGCTGATTTTCATAGGATGAGTTTCTAAATAAATGACAGATCCCCTAGTGTTTAAAATATCAGTTTACTTGGGAGTAATTACATTGAACACAAGGAAGATTAAAATAAATATAAATTATTTAACCAGGCAAGTCCCATTGAGATCCCAGATCTCTTTATAAGGGACGCCTGGACCTGAAGGCACCCTAACGTGCATGTTTTTAGACTAGGAGAAAACCCACGCAAACACACAGAAAGACCCAAAGTCCAAGCCAGGGCTTGAACCCAGGACCTTCTTGCTGTGAGGCAACAGTGCTAACCACTAAGCCGTCGTGCTGACAATAACAAACAGAAATGTACATGCAACACTAGAAGAACACAGAAACTGACCAATTACAGTAACAGGCAGCCTACATAATGAAACTAGAAGCGGAAGAAAGTGTCTTTATTTCCCTTTTCTGTATTTTTTTTAATGAGCGACACATCTAACAAATATCAGCAGGTGTGGAAGAGAGTAAATCTTTAGTTGTATGTAAATTATTTCATAAATTTGTAGCAACAACTATAAAGATGCAATCCTTTGTATTTCAACATGGGAACATGTAAGAGAATCTGTTTACTCAACCTCTGTTTTAGATAAGCTATAATTTTGTAAATGATCGTGCAGATAAGACAGGATAATGATATCTTAAAAAACAATAATAAAAAACTAAAATCAAACTTCTAACAGACGAGGACCCAACAGAGTGATGCCAGTACTCCACTGCTCATGCTGTGTTCTTTAAGCTGCACATTCAACATGCAGCTAGAAAATCACAAGTTAGCCCAATGCATAGTTAAAAAAAGAATAAAGATTTCGTATCATTGTAGGTTTGAACTGTAAACCCTTTTTACCTTCCAGAAGTGTCTATAAATCGTTTGTGAACAGTTTGTGGTTGTTGGTTTTAAAACTTTAACCACTGCATTAAATCTTTACTAGTTAATGTACAGATGCTTAGGTGTCTAAATTGGTTTAAAAACTATGGGATTTTGTCATGTAGAATGTGTTAAGTCATATAACCACGCCCAAACATATTCCTTAATGTTCCTGCAACGTGACAGGATAATAAACTGAGAGACGAGCTCATCTAAACCAGAACAGGATTACACAAAGTCTGACTCAAGACTTTTACACGGTGCTGTACATTACATGATGTGTGCGTATAAAGCACCTTTTTCACCGCGGTAACTTTCACACCGAGTTCACACGTTCTCACAGTCTGCTGTGTTAGATTTAGGACTGAACTCTTAAACAAATGTGTCTCTGAGCTGAAGAGCAGTTCTTTAAAGAGCTCGTTTATCTACTAGCTGAAGTGTCGTCATTAAACCAGGTAAAGCTGAGGCTTCATGTGGTCAACGAACCAAAAGAGGTCATCATGTCAGATTTTTATACAGATAATAGGTAAAAACATTATTTAGCTAAGTATTTTATACTCTTGGCTAGCCCTTTGCTACATTTAGCTAGCTTTTAGCTACTTTTACCTTTCACCTAATCTTTTGCTGCTTTTAGCTAGCCTTTTGCTACTTTTAGCTTATAGCTATCATTTTGAAATCGAGTTTTTAGCTAGCCTTTTCCCATTTCTAGCATTTATCTAGCCTTTAACTACTTTTAGCTTTCAGCTAGTGTTTTGCTTCTTTTAGCTTTAACAGCTCAGTTTCAGCTTCTTTAGCGAATTCCAGCAGCCAATCAGCGCTCAGCGTTCACAGAAACAGAGATTTTGCTTTAATATTTGGAAAACTTCAGGAGCAAAACACAGCAGAGAAACTCTTTCCTTTTTCCCAAACTTATGTGAAAACACTAAAAGGAGCTTGTCGACGCTTTAAGCTCCTGTAGGCGTTTAACGGCTCACAGAGCTCATCTGATTGGTCCAGAAGTGACGCCAGAACAGCACAGAGGTCAGGCCGCAGAGAGCGGGAAAACTCTGCTTCAGGCTGTTGCTAGGTTACTCTGCAGCTGACGAAGGTTCGCATCAAGGTCGGACTGTTTGGAGAAACAAAACAAAAAAAATAAAACGGAGACGTGACATGACCTGAAGACAAAAAGGAGACAGACGTGAGAAGTTTTAAAGATCTAAAATGCTGCACAACAAACGGACCACACACACACGTTGTTTTCATCACAGTTAAGATTTATTTCATTCAACATTTCACATTACAAATATTTAAAAATTATGCATACTGTTATAAATAGTTGGCTGCAAACAATTAAATAACATTAGATTTTTCTTTTTGTCGTTTCACTAGCACTTCTACAGACCAACTCCAAGAAATATGGACATATCCATATTACATAACTTAATTAGAAAGGAAAATACAAAAATAGGAACTTATAAAGTGAAATGACAATAAAAATTAAGGTGATATCTTAAGTAAAAAAATGCTATTAATAAATACAACAACCTTCCCATACACAGTTAAAAACTATTGAAATCTTGCCATTAAGTAACATCATTAACAGACAAATATTTAAATATTTATTTTCCTTCAGAAAATGTGAACCATATATTGTGGAGCACAATATAGCAAT
>JAOXNZ010000030.1:8909545-8923182 GCA_028566095.1 Kryptolebias brasiliensis
TTAATACATGTTCTGACAGATCACTCAGTTCATTTACAAGGATTTAACATAAAAACCCTGAAAAAACTTCCTTTTCTGTCTGAAATTTGATGATAGCAAACACAAATACGGCTGTAACTCAGCCAATTTTGCAAATATTGAGCTAAAATTTGGTGTGGTAGTAGCTGAGAATCATTTCCAACACATGTTCCAAGCACTGACACTAACACATATTGCGTGACACTGACGTAAGTCTAAAAGTCTGGCGTGAAAGGAGGCAGCGGGCAACATGCATTTCTTCAAGGAATGCTAATCCTTACATTTGACACTTGAATCATTGCTGTAACTTCTTTTTCTCAACAGCTCTCCTTCTCTGAGCTGGTTGTAGTGGACAGAAGGGAAGATCAAACCCCATCAAACATTTACAGCCTCATTATCACACTCACCCCCTGACATCGCAGAGGTCCATCCATAGCACACCATACCTACACACACACACACACACCTGTCCTCAGTGAAAGCTCTAAATATTTTCTAGTGTGTGTTTGATGGTTCTTTGACAGAATTCAGAAAAGCTTTTCTTCTCTGTGCTCATCAACCCCAAGAAACTAAAATTTTAACCATGAATAATCCTCTGCTCTGGACTTCAGGTTTTAGGTTTGTTTTTCACTTATTTTCCTGAAAATCTTTGGTCAAGGACGTTCATCGGGACATATTGAATCCATCAGACCTGCTTTACTGCAGCCTTGAGTCCCCAGAGTCCCGTATCTCAAACAAACGGAGAAGGACGTTAGGGAGGAAAGGGAGGACAAGGATGATGAGTCAAGGTACAGAGAGAGAGAGAGAAAGTGTGGAGGAGGAGGAGGAGGAGGATGACGGTGCTGAGGAGGATGGGAAGAGAGAAAAACAGATGATTAGCAGGCGGAGGAGAAAGAGGAGGAGGAGGAGGAGGCACAGAAACTAAAAGGGACAGCTGCACTGCTGTCATGTTACAGTGTTCCTGAGGATTTCAATAAAACTGTCAGGCTTTTGCACCCAATAAATGATCAAATTGCAGACAAACTTTGCAGAACCAAGCGTGCCTTTTCACATTTGTTGAACAGCGTTTTATTGTTTAAACTTGCACACAAACTGCAGGTTCTGACATTTTAGTGCAAATATTTCTTTTAAAAACCACAATCTTTTCTAAAACATCGGATGCAGAGACACATTTAAGCGCAAACATCTGCGCCCACATGCATGCAAACATTTAGACGGAAGAGTTAAAAATGATCTTAATAATCATTAGTCTGTTTCTATCCCAACAACCCCTCAGAGATTTGGTTGCCAAGTCAACCACGGCCACCTCAATGATAAGCAGGCAGTAGTCAGATTTTCTTCGCCTCTTTTTCTATTCAACTGAATCATCTCGATGCTTGTCTCATCATGAGTTTGTACTCGCCTTACTTTGTCTCAGAAAATATATACTTTATGGTGCATCATTTATTACACCTTTTGCAGCACTGAGTCAAAGCAGAGGCTGTGATGGTCTGTGGGTTTTATGTTCTTATGTTTTATGGGTTTTGATTCTGGTGTCTAAACCCTTGGATTTCAATGTGTTACATCTTCTAGTTGACCTTTGTCCTGTTTTGGTTGGTTTTCCTTCTTCTTTTGCTTTAAAATTAGTCTTCTTTCCATGTATTTTCCCTGCCTTTAGTGTACACTTCTATTAGCTGGTTGTCCTGCTCCTGTGGTTCACTAGTCGGTGTTTTGAACCTGTCAGCTTTCTTAATTTGGAGTTCTGGTTTTATGGACTGACTGTGACCACTGCACGTCTGCTTGGGTGATGTAAGTTTAAATCTCTTGTCTATAAACCTGCATTTGGGTCCTCACCTCCATTTACCAAACTGTGACAGTTAATCTTTTCAAGCTGCAGTCCAGAATCAGGTAAGAGCTGTTTTTGGGTCAAAGTCAGACCCTCTATTTGATGGAACAGTAACAAGAAACAGTAAAATATGTATTTTGATCTGATAAGCCATGGAATGAGTTGCCGTTCCTTTTAAAGGGTAGTTTGTATTGTTTTGAAAGTGAGGTTCTGTGGAATAGTTTCAGTAGTCAGTGTCTTACCTGCAGTAGACAGCCGTAAGAAGGATAGAGAGCAGAGAAATTATCATGGAGGAGTCGAATTCACAGTCAGTCAGATTATTTAAGAGCAGATTTTGCCATCAGAAAAAGCTAAACTTTTACACAGCATCACTTTTTTTAACAGCTGATCATGTTATTTACAACATTTACAACATTTGTGTTGTTGTTAAGTGTATCTAACAATCTTGTGCAAAACTCAATGTAATGTTTGCATGAACTGCTTTAATTAGTTAATTAATTTATTTGTTTGTTCGTTCATTTTAGGTTTCAGCTCCTCCATGACACAGTCTTCTTGATTTTTGTTATGAAATTGTTCTTATTGTTATCTACTGCAGGTAAGATACTGACAACTCATAACTATTTGACAAAATCCATCCATCCATTTTCTTTACCCGCTTTTTCCATTCCGGGTTGCGGGGAGCCGGTGCCTATCTCCAGCAGTCATTGTGCGAGAGGCGGGGGACACCCTGGACAGGTCGCAAGTCCATCACAGTGCCTATTTGACAAAATTCCACTTCAAGTATCTGAATCACTGGTATAAATTCCATGTTTTTTACCATCTGGAGACAGTAAACAAACATCAGAACAGTTACTCTGTGCTAGCTATGAGATAACTTTTAGCAAATCATCATTCAGCATCTTCGATGCCTTTGAATTGTTTGTTTTTTGGAGAACTGCACCCAAATCAATCTGTACTGGTTGAATACCCACAATCCTTTACTTTGCAAATGGGTAAACTGGAGCAGACAAATGCCTTGGCAATCATTTTCATTACAGAAAATTTAGCAAAATAAATCCTCTAAAAGTTTAAATTTAAAATCATTGAAGGTTCTCTGTGTGGAGTTACAATTCAGAAGCCCACAGCTATAAATGTGTGAAGCAGTGAGGGAAGAGGAAGCTGCAGCAAAGCACTGGATTATGGCACAAACAAGTCATGCATAAACTCCACAGAAAGCTGCCTGCTCACAAGAGCATTGACTCACTCACCACCCATAGACAAACTGCTGCTCATGCTGCTTATTTTCACACCTCGGCCTTTATTAAACCATGTGACTCATTGTACCTTTAATTTTTTTTTTTTTTTCGAACAGGTAATTTTCCCATAATGACATTGTGCACGCAAGTCACCAGAACAACACAAGCACTGAGGTCTCAGTAACAAGGCATCTTTGCCTGTAGGTCAGCGTGTGCATCTGCTGTTTTCAAAACACAGAAAGCTGCGGCGTCCTTTGACCTGCTAAAACATACTGTAAGGAGCTCATCTTTCATACGAGCTGATGAACACACACACAGGGCAAGCAATATTTCTTGCCACCTCTGTTCCTCTGCAGCTCACACACACACACACACCTCAACCTTCAGAAAATTAGACCCAGTGCCAGTGATCCTACTGAATGTCCTCTCAGTGTTGGCTGTTCTTGACTCATTCTGCAGTGCGCCTGCAGTCATTGAGATGCATAGCAAGGTCTAATCTGAGCTCTGCCAAGTTGTGGGCGGCCATTTAACCATCACAACACACACATATAAACACACACACACACACATGCATGTATGATGACAGATGCATAGGGTTAACAGGGCACAGAGACCAGGACCAATTTAAAAGGCAACAGGCTTCAGTAGGCTGTAAACTCAAATAATATTACTTAAAGAGACAGTCTGCCTTTTTTGAAGTAATGCTTGATCAGATAGTTATTAATAGTTAGTACCTTATTAGCCGTGACATCAGTCATACACCACAAAGTATGGAGCAAGAGGCAAGTCTTAATCCAGTCCAGGCTACTAGCCAATGAGGGACATCCATCCATTTTCTTTTGCTTATTCGGGGACGGGTCACGGGGGCAGCAGCCTAAGCAGAGAGACCCAGAGAGACCTTCCCTCTCCCCAGCCACTTGGGCCAGCACTTCCGGGAGAATCCCAAGGCGTTCCCATGCCAGCCAAGAAACATAATACCTCCATTGTGTCCTGGGTCTTTCCCTGGGCCTCCTCCCGGTGGGACGTGCCCGGAACACCTCACCAGGGAGGCGTCTAGGAGGCATCCTAACCAGATGCCCAAGCCTCTTCCCCAACCTGGAGAAGGCACCCTTTTCCGGCTCAAGACCATGGTCTCGGATTTGGAGGCACTGATCCTCATCCTGGCCGCTTCACACTCAGCTGCAAACTGATCCAGCATGACTTGATGAAGCCAATAAGACCACATCATCTGCAAAAAAGCAGAGACACGATCCTAAGGCCACCAAAACGGATCCCCTCAACACCATGGCTGCGCCTAGAAATTCTGTCCATAAAAGTTATGAACAGAATCGGTGAAAAAATGCAACCTTGGCGGACTCCAACTCTCACCGGAAACGAGCCCAACTTACTGCCGGCAATGCGGACCAAGCTCTGGCACCCTGTATCAAAGGGCCTGGTACCCCATACTCCTGGAGTCCCCTCATAGGACTCCCCAAGGGACACGGTCGAATGCCTTCTCCAAGTCCACAAAACACATGTGGACTGGTTGGGCGAACTCACATGAACCCTCCAGTACCCTGCTGAGGATGTAGAGCTGGTCCAGTGTTCCATGACCAGGCAACCTACCCCACATCGAAGTCAACTCACCACCAGGTAGTGGTCAATTGACAGCTCCACCCCTCTCTTCACCCGAGTGTCCAAGACATGCGGCTGTAGATCAGATGAAACAACAACAAAGTCAATCATCGAACTGCGGCCTAAGGTGTCCTGGTGGCAAGAGCACATATGAACACCCTTATGCCTGAACATGGTGTTCATTATGGACAATCCATGACTATATCTAGCCGGAACCTCTCGACCTCGCACACCAGCTCAGGCTCCTTCCCCACCAGAGAGGGGACATTCCATGTCCCGAGAGCCAGCTTCTGTAGCCGAGGATCAGACCGCCAAAGTCATCGCCTTCGGCCACTACCTGTTCCACATTGCACCCGACTCCTTTGGCCCCTCCCACAGGTGGTGAGCCCATAGAAAGGGAGACCCACGTCTCCTCCTCGGGCTGTGCCCGGCTGGGCTCCATGGGTGAAAGCCCAGCCACCAGGTGCTCGCCTGCGTGCCCCACCTCCAGGCCTGGCTCCAGAGTGGGGCCCCGGTGACCCACATCCGGGCAAGGGAACACTGCATCCAAAATTGTAACTCATCATAAGGGGTCTTTGGGCTGCACTTTGTCTGATCCCTCACCAAGGACCTGTTTGCCATGGGTGACCCTACCAGAGGCATGAAGCCCCTGACAACATAGCTCCTAGGATCATTGGGACACTCAAACCCCTCCACCACAATAAGGTAGCAGCCCAGGGAGGGGCCAATGAGGGACAATTTTTATTATCGTTTTTCAGGTCTATAAAACAACTCTTTCTCAAAAACGTGTTAAAGAACACTACATTAGCTCATAAGCTTTAAACTTTTGCATGGCTCCATTTGTTTATTTCGTTGTTGTTTCCTCAACTGAACAGCATCCGTGTTACTGCGCGAATGTATGTGTTCTGAGCATAGACCGACTGAAACAGACCGTGTGTTTGCTGATGCTGCTGAATGTTGAGTAAACCTTTGACTGACTAGACGGGCTGATCAGGTAGACTGATACATTCGCAGCCTTAGCACCATCAACACCGTGTGTTTCACCGGGTCTGTGCTCCACACACAAACTTTATCATAGTAACACTTCATGTCATTATTAGTCGTTATCTTAATTCTAACTCATAACCCCAAAGCAGAATTTTAAGTTTAATGCTAATCTTGCTATGCTAAAATGCACCCAACGTTAACAACAAAATAAAGGTCTAGTTTAAAACTTTTTAGCATGCAAGGTGGCGGGTGATATGCATTACTTCTTGGAGTGCTCCTCTATTTTAAATGTAACAGGTTTTCGTTGCATCAAACTTGATCAAAATGCTTATAAAACCTGTAGCTACAGCAGATGCCTTTTTTTATTTAAGTATCTCTTTCAGTAAAGACTTTGTTCAGTGATCGTACGCTGCACTTTATCTTACAGCTTTCCTGTTTTTAGTTTTATAGCACTTTAACTAAAAGTGACCTTTTTCTTCAGGTGCTCAAAAAAGTAAATTTAAATCAAATAATTTCCATTTTTGATTAAACTGTACATAAAAAAAAAAAAAACTCAGCAGCAAAACCTGTAATGCAGCTATTGTTTTGGTGTTAAAGCACACACCACAGCTCATCTGTATGTTGCTCTGCATCAGTTTACTGAGAAAACATAAATTAAGCTTAAATCGCTTGGGAAGAGCAAATGCCTGCACCAAGTTAAATGGCAGTTCATCCTGAAATGTTTTATTTCGGATTGCTGCAATCATGGGCCGGCCACCACTGATATAATTAAGGAGCTAAGTTTTTTCATCAAGGAAATCACTGTTTTTTTTTTTCCTGTTTCCAGTCACAATTTCTTAAGAAGCATAATCTTTTTTTGGAGCAAGAAATAGGTCACTGCCAACGTTTCCTGCTGGCCTGTGCTTTTCCTTCTGGCAACTCTGCCACGGGACATAAATAGATGTTTGCACTACAAGGCAACTTCTGCCACAGATTCCCTCCCCTCTTTCTTTGAAAACATGAGGAATCCTCCTCATTCGAGAGGGGCATCACTCAGTTTTCCTGTCAGGGATTATGAAACAGGAGCTATTAAAGGAATTTGTGTTCTGTTGGGTTGTTAATGTAGTTAGTATCTTACCTGAGGCGGTTAGGGTAATCGCTGTTTGATAAATACTGGAGGCAAATTGGAGGCAAACAAAGTCCATTCAAAACATGAAAATTCATTTTCTGAAACAACTCAAAATGCTAAATTTCTGAGCAGTTTTATGAGCCTAGCTGGATGAAGCGTAAAGATATTCTGCTGCTGACCATCAGTGTCCTTCAGGAGTTGTTCTGTCTCTCTAACCAACAGTGTTTATTCTGTATAATTTGTCTCATAAAGCTATCCACTGAAACTATTTTATATTTGCTTTCAAAATTACTCATTTTTGCTGCCTCATAGTTGTTTTGCTTGTTGTCTAGCTGCCATTTTAAAACATAACATGCTTATTTTTAGCAATATTTGAAGCAGCTGCACACTCAGCAATTAAATTGACTACTTTTTTAAGGTTACAAAAACCTGATTGAGTTTTTTCTTTGTAACTTTGAGCAACTTTTATAAAAAAAATGTCTGTGGGGATGCAAAGTGGCTTTATGGGACTGTCATGGCACAGAATCTGAAGTTAGCTCCATTTGACACAATATTGTCCATAAACTTTTTTGTTTTCATTTTCATGACAGTAATGTTTAGTTAAGGGTGTTAAACAAATCTAAACAAACAAAACTGATTTAAATAAGTTGGTGTCCCATAAAATGTGTTCTGCACAAAACAACAGGACAAGCAACACTTGACCATCTCAGAATTTCTGCACAATTTTTTGTTTTCTTGTTGGTTTCAAATGCAAAGAAAAAAAAACAAAAAAATAATAATTATGTTGACTTTATTCAGCATGATTTTCTGTGTGACTGAGATGCACAAATAAAGCAGACAAGTAACCAAACCACTAAGACAAACAATGTTTTTTAAAATTATTTTTGAACTGAGAAAAGCTGTAAGTGTTCTCCTTTTTTCATGAAGAAATCCACTTGTGTTTAATCATCTATGCTAACATCCTTAACTTCTTTTTGTTACAACTAAAATTTGTGCACATCTTCCAGTATAAGATGCGGATTGATCAAAATTAATGCGAACAAGGGAACAAAACAGACAATTTAAAGTCGGGCATGGGGGATTCAAAGTGATCATGATCAGAGACTGTTCAGAGATAAGATAGCCCACCGAAGAGTCATTTCTTGTAAATGTGTTGCATGGATTTCCCTTATTGACTCGCCCCTTTAAAAGACCAGTAGCATGTGTTTAGTTTTAGCATTCCAGAGGGACAAATGAACTCGTGTGCATGATTGGGACAGATTTATTCACCCCCTAGTCTCAGTGAAATTTTTATTTTGCACAAGTTGGTGTATTTTTAGGCCATCAAACCGGGAACAAATAAACCTTTCAGGCATATCTGTATCTGAGCGGCTCTGTCATGCAGGACGTGGCAACATGAAGATCTCCTGATAAAATAAAATGTAAACACAGATGACCCAAATACAGCCCAGAAACAGGCAACGTCTGACCTTTGTTCTCTGATTCACTTCCCATTCAAGTTTATTTTTGTCCAGTCATGTTAACTCTTGGATCCCATTCACTTATGAAACCAGAAACCTCTACTAGTCACCTTCATCAGCACCTTATCAGCATCTTTTAAATGTGGAATATCTTAATCCTCATTTTTGATACACAATAAAATATTTAGCTAAGAGGAAAAGATTTATGTAAAATTATAATTCCACCCATTTGTATCAATAATACATCTGTGTCAGATGGTCTCATTAACAAACACTTCCTGCTGCAACACCATAAAGAGTTTGATTTTTCAATTTTAATTCATTAAATTGGTTCACATAATAGGCCAGTTTTAGAAATAGTCAACAAAAAAAAGCCAAAAATAATTAATTGGATAGCTTATTTAAAGATTGAATAAATCTCTCTGAAGCAGTATACATTTTATTAAAATAATTAGAAACTAGAAAACGCTTAATGAGCTTTAGTTTTTATTACAAAAGTAATTGGGTTTTTACTGAAAACCAAAAGTTACTCTTTTTTTAACTCTCAAAAAAGCAAAAATGTCACACGGATGTATTTAAAAATGGTTTGTAGAGTTGGGAATTTCAACTCCAATAGTTGCACATTTTCACTACACAGCAGCCGACTTTAGTGAGTTTCCAGTCATGTTGCTTTTTACCTCACTAATCCAACCTCATCTGAAATTTTGAATTCACAGCTGGTGGACGCCTGATAACCCACACCAAATTTGACACAATAATTTGAAAGACTCAGCAAATAATACTGGACAATCAGTCTCTGGACCCTCCCACCCTGACACCAGAATAACTGCTGGCTTCATTCAGTCGTTTTATTCAAGAACTCCTCTAAAGCGTCGTGTTGTAAAAATCCACTGACTAAGAACTGCCTACAATAAAATTTGACGAGGACTTTCATGGTCCCAGAGGATGAACCCTAATGATTTCTGACATTTTCGAGACGTTTTATGCAGAGGAATAAGAGCCATGTTTTCCCCTTGAGCAAAGCTTTAGAGATGCACAGAACACCCATAAAAAGATTGGCCAAAATTAAATTAAGTTTGCAGCAGATTATCCATGATCACTATGATTAGGTCTGATTTAATTTGGCGACCCTGGTGGCTTTTTATTCCAGATTAACAGAGAATAGCAGAACCTTGTATAAGAAGTCTAGCAAAAAAGAAAAACCTAATTTTTTGGATTTTTTTGAAGCAGTGGTTCTCTAGAAAGGTTATGAAGAATACATTTCTAACCTGTTGTAGAGCAAAGATCAATTATGATTGATAAGCTATCATCTAGTCTGAGAAGAGCCAAGATTAAAGTAGATTGCTGCTGTTTAACAACTTCAAATGCTGTTTTATAAACTTTCACTCTGGCGCCAGTTCCGCAATAAAGGGTTTAGTCTGACAGAAACATGACATTCCTGCCAGACAATAATTGTTTTAAGACAGTCGGAATATACTTTGGTCTTGGCTTCTTATGGACAAGCCATTACCTTATCAGGCCAGTCAGAAGTCAACAATATTTCTCTAAAATGGGGTAGTTCAAAGAGCTTTCTACGACAGGTAAGATATTAGTTTGTCATAACCGTTTCACAGAAACACATTTCAAAAGATCTAAACCACTGAAATAAAGACACACTCGATTGGCCACTGATGGTGCTAGGCAAGATTTGTGGCCACCATCTTGCTGGTGCTACATGTATCACTCTAGTACTTTTTACATGTCAAAGCCATACATTGTCAATGCATCTTGGTGCTGTATGCTGTGTAATCAATCCAAAAATACACAGAAATAGCCTTATTGAATTGTGCATATTGCAGAAACAGGGCGCAAGAGTTTTCTGTAATGAGCCTACCTGACTCGATGATTTATGAACTAATATGACATAATACTGAGCTATGAAACATATCACTTTGTTCTGTAAATGATTGGTTTCAATAATTAAAACAATTGAAGGCAAAACACTGAGTTCCTTGGCTGAGTTTTTACTAAAATACTTATGAACTGCTGCCATTCTGACTGTAACTAAGGACACCCACATAGCACCTAGCAAGATGGTGGCACAAATTTTCACCTCTTTAGCATAGACTCTACTGTGGTTGGCCATTTTGATATATGTCGATTTCAGTGCAGCTGAACCATCCCTTTAAGACTGAATCAGACACTGTAAATATCCACAAAGATAGCTGTCATCTGTGGACACAGGAACCTCCAAGGTCCAACATTATTAGTCATGTTCCAAGTTGTCACCTGGATTCTCACACTCATTCATCATATCTTGCATTTTACATATGCTCTTCTCAAAAAGGGCTGACTGCCAGTAGTTACTGAAAACCTGTTAAACTCACATTTGCAAATATCCCATTGTGCATTCATTTGAGATTGGCTGCCAGTAAAAGACAGCGCATTTACATGCACACGTGTTACGCACAAGGGCACAAAGACATACTGTTCTGGCAGCCGTGTGAAAATATGTGCCTTCTTACACTGCGATCATGACTATTCATTCAGTTAATTGTCCTGTCCTCTGCCATCCTCACTGCAGAATAAATGTCTAAATAAATTTTTTTTTTTTATATATTTTTTTTTAAATCATAATCACCTGATCCTGCTGTTATAATTGGGGTCAAGGAGATCTCATCATTCATGAAGAAATATCCTCTCTCTCTCTCTTACCCCTTTCTCTCTTTCTTTCCATTTTATCATCTTCTGTCAAGGGTGTCATGGCACCCAGAAGAAACTGCGACCTTGCTGTTCCACTCCAATTCCTATCCATTTGTGTGCTGTAGTTTGTGTGTATTTGGGAGTGTGTATTGTTATGACTGTGAGCATAAAGCTACAATATATGTGATCCTCTAAAAACGTCTCTGCCGAAGGTTTTTGTCCCACAGGACAGGAATGTGTCATAATTCCCTGCATCGCAGACACAGATGCAAAATAAATATGCACACACAAAACCTAAAGAAAGAAACAGATAAAGAATTAAAGGCCTAGCAGTCCTTGAAGAAATGCACTTCGCTTGCTGCCTTTCATACCGGAGTTTTAAACTCATGAGATGAGTTAATGAGATATTTTGCTAACAGAAAAATAGGGTTGAAGCCAATAGTTTTTGCTAAAGTTTTAGGTATAAATGCAGTATGTGATGGGGATAATGCTTAGTCACTACCACACCAAAATTGAGCTTTAATTGAGCTTAATTTCTTTAAAAATCCATCCACTGGTTCATGAGATATTTTGTTAACATCACAGGCAAACGAACACACACACAGCCCCTTTGGTAGCAGGCAATAAAGACCATGTGGTTGGTGAAAAAAGACGAAACTGCAGAGTCATTCACAACAGAGGTGCCATTTTGTTTTCGAGATGTCACGGCTTGGATGGACATAAATTGTCTCCTTTAAAAGAGTAAATCAGAGAAGTCGTTCTGCACAGCTGCAGTTTGGTGACTGTACATCTGTATTGTGTATTTAACGTAAATATGCCACAAATGCTCTTTTCCTCCCCAGACTCTGTTTTTGTGATGCTGTCAGTTGCCATGTGTGGTAAAAATAGGGTGATGACATTGCCATGACAACAGGAGGAAGTGACGTGGGGTTATTTCAGAGATGAACCCTGATGACGCTGATGAATCAGAGGAGAAACAATACCAGGGAGTTTGACTCTCCTCCATCCTCTGTGTTACCTTATCATTCAGTGTTTCTGCTCTGTAAGGTGTGTGTCACAGCTTAATCATTCAGAGTGCTGAAGACGCTCACACCTTCTATTGTAAAATGAAAGCCACACGTTTGTTTAACGTCCTTTCCTGGTGTTGCTCTCCACTCCCGAGTCGCTGCTTTACACCTTTCCTTCTTCTGTTTTCTCGGTGCCCTGCTAAGGCTCGCCTCGTCCCAGTTTGTGTTTCTGCTCTTCTTCATCACCTTTCATTCATCATTCGGGTGTTGTTGCAAAACACTGTCCTCCATTTTCGCACCCACAGACGCGTCATTGCAACACAAGTGACTGTGCAACTGCCTGCCTATCGAAGAAAGGAGAGAAAAGGCGAAAATAAAGGGAAAAAGAAGCAAATATATGGAGGATGTGTTGCAGAAACCGTCACATGCTCGATGGGAGATAGTAAAGGAAACACAAAGCTCGGGTAGCCAAATAGATAAGTAGGTCAGTCCTAATCCGGGGTTGAATTTAACGTATAAATTAGTAATGAAGTCAGCTTCACTGTAAAAACACAATCCTTGTGAAGCCCACAGCATTTGTCTATGACCTGTGTGTGTGATAATCTTATCTGCTTGGGTTTCTAAAGCGCTACAATCTAAGTAAAACATCTTTGTGATGAGCTTTCTTGAAGTAAAAGAGGCAATTGTGCACAGCCTGGAGAAGCTGGTAAATAAAAATGCCTTAGTCTAATAGATCTGGAGACAGAAATCAGCAGTAAATCTAAACACTGTATTTATTCCCACAACCCTAATTCTGAAAAAGTTGGTACTTTGTGTAAAATGTAAATAAAAGCAGAATGCAATGATCTGCATATCTCATAAACCCACATTTTATTCACATTTGAACATAGTAAACACAGCAAGCATCATCTGGATGGGAGCATATGTTCTAAAAATCTGTATAAACCTTTCAGCATTAATGAAGTCTGTCCAGATGTGTAAGATGCCCACGCCATGGCCACTAATGCATCCCCATACCATCAGAGAGGCAGGCTTTCAAGCTGTTCACTGATAACAATCTGGATGGTCCCTCGCCACCATTTTAAATGAGCTTTGGCCCAGAGAACATGGATGGTGATCAAATATTGCTCCTTTCCATGATAGAGCTTTAACCAGCATTTGGGGATGGCATGGTGAACTATGTTTATATGTTTTTATATGTTTATATGCTCCATTTTGAATAAAATGTGGTTTTATGAGATTTGCAAACTATTGCATTCCTTTTGTCTTTACATTTTACACAATGTCCCAACTGTTTCAGAATTAGGGTTGTAATAAAAGAGGAAGAGGATAGTTGTCGTTCAAACAACTTTTATAACTCTAAATATTACCATATTTGTATCCTTTTTATCCTGAATGTAACAATATTTGGCTTACCGGACACAGAAACAATTCAGTTAGTTGCAGTCTAAAGCTTTGCCACTAGGTGCCACTAAATCCCATTCGAATGATCAAAAATGACTATGTTTATTGTAATTACAGATTTCCAGTAGTTCATGAACACATTTTGACGTATGGTTCCTTAAGGAAAAATAACTTATTGTTAACTCAGAATTGCATTAATTCATATAGATCTATGGGTGGAACAGCGGCGTAGTGGTTAGAGCTGTCGCCTCCCAGCAAGAAGGTTGCAGGATCTCATCCTGGCCTGGGGCCTTTCTG
>JAOXNZ010000030.1:8923282-8939459 GCA_028566095.1 Kryptolebias brasiliensis
TCCCTGTGATGGACTTGCGACCTGTCCAGGGTGTCCCCCGCCTCTCGCACAGTGACTGCAGGAGATAGGCACCGGCTCCCAACGACCCGGAACGGAAAAGCGGGTAAAGAAAATGGATGGATGGATATAGATCCATTTCTAAAAATACAGTACAATCTTTTCTACAGTGGGAACCACACAACAAAAGGGTTTGTCCTGATTAATCTTGTCGGCAATTTTCTGTATGAAGGCGAACATTTCTGCTGCTTCGAGGCATAAAAACATAATTTTAGTTTAATTTGTTTATTTATCCAAACATACACACACCCACAGACTCCTGAGATCACTCCAGTGGTTCAAAGTGCACAAATTTCTTAGTCATAAGTGACTTTAAACAAAAGAGTGGGAAGCAAAATAATGTGACTCTTGGGTATATTTACATATAATAAAATTTAAGTGCACCTCCACTGTGTTTATGTAGATCTTCTGTTATTTAAATGACTTTCAATAAAGAGTTGTTTCATAGTCAGAACTTGATGTTGTTAACAGATAATAATACAAGGAGCACATTTAATCCCATCACTGCAATTGAAAAGACCAAGCTTTTTTTTATTTTTTTTTTTGCCATGAATAATTTTTTCTACTTGGGCCAGAGTGAAGCAAGTCAATACTTCAGTTCCTCCATTGTTTGGTTGTTTGAGGCTGACTTTATTCTGTGGTCCTTTTATAGCCCTGGATTGAGCTGCTTAATGTGGGTCAACATCATAATGATTTCTGCAGCAAGTCGGCAAAACAGAACTGGAGAAATGGCCTCTCCATTTCAAGATTTTTCTCTTTGTGAACAAGAAAAACCCTTGCTATTTGAAATATGGGAACGTTTCCTGTTCACAATTTTAAAATAAAGGTGATAGTTTTTAAAAGATCAATCAATACATACTAATTTCTTTTATTATTTTTACAATGATTTCATTAACTTTCAAGGATGTTTTTCATTTCATCTTTCTTGGCCTTGGTATCAACACATCTTTTCTAAAGAACACCAGCAGAGTTTAACCCTGCACTGATATCTGGGGCTTCTTTGTGCAGCCTGACACACTTCCTGTTGCCGTCAACCTGTACCAACTGAATATATTTTCTGTTGCTCGCGTTAAGATGTTACAACTCCAGCTGTTGATACTTTGTGAGCAGAAACTTTACCTTCTCTCCTGGTATCATGCTTCAGTTCCCCTAACCTCACTTTGCAATGGTTCAGTCATTTTGTTAAACACATTTTCACTATCGCTGATGTCTCAAGGGATCCGACATGAGATATGTGTTTCCAATGAAACTGTGTTATTCTTTGATTTTTCTGTGTGCATCGCAGGTGTACATTTTTGCATCGCTTTTCATGTAAAAATGAAAAAGGTACTCATTGTGAAGTCATTTAGATCGGTCCAAAAACAATAAGAATGCACCAAGTAAGAAACAAAATCTGAACAATTTTGGTTATGATGGTTAATGTGTCCTAAAATTAAACATTTGTTAGCAATAATCTGTGTTTGCTTACCTTTGAAAACAGACAAAATGACTGAAAATAGGTCAACATTGGTGATGTTTCTGAAAGAGCTGTTTGGGATGGAGAAGTCTGACAACTTTGATGTGTTGGAATGTATTTATGCTCAGATTTGTTGTGTAAAGTATGCAGATAGCTTTTTAAAACAATCTTACACTAGAGATGAAAAATATTGAAATGAAACTTATCAGTGTAGCAGACATTTTGCAGAAGCCTCATGTGTTTGAATGCCGAGCCCTGTCTTTATGGGGCTCCACCGCCCTGCTTGATCCTAGATATTTATTTTTTAAAGTTCTCTGACCCACTCTTTTTTTTTTCTTTAGCATTTAGCAGCAGATTCACTCTCATATTTCTACTTAAACTTGTTCTCCAAGCTTCTACACTTGTCCAATTCTGCCATATTTGTTTAACTAACACAGACTACGGCCAGCCTAATGTAGGTCAGTCACATGACTCAAGCCTCCATGTTGTTTTTGGCAGAGTGTTTTGTTTACATTAACTGAGTACCCACATTTCAGAATTGCATATCACTATATCTAGAAAACTACCGGAGTAAACTCTTTCAAACTGCACCATTTCATGCAGCTCAGGATAACCTTTTGTACATTTTGTTTTTGAAGTTTGCATTGCATTGAGTACCTTTAAGCAGGGTAAACAAAGCTAGACGTCCACGGAGGTCTAAGTCCAGTTGTTATTGTCAGTAATCAGTTCATACTGCGTGCGTCTCCGTCTTCAACATGAATGTTTTGTGACTCGGCATCAGAAGACAACCTGGAAACAGTCATGTAGTTTTAAATACCCAGACTGATGTACAGTATAACTGTGCCACGGGGTTCTGGATAAGTGATCTGATTCCCGAGGACATCAAATGACCTCACCGTGCGACAGAACACCAGCACCGTATCTCTGGTTACCGTCGTCGTAGCAACGACTGCAAAGACCATGTGTCCAGATCTGCATTGATGATGAAAGCTTGGTTTGGACAGTTAATCCCCTCTTATTAGCAGAGTTTTTGTTCTATATTTATCTTTCAAGCCTCCGTATTGTATTTATTACCTTCATCATTGTTTTCACTGATAGGACTGGGCATCTTTTTTAATAAAGGCTTGTTAAAAGTCTGCGAAAGGACTGCTGGAGATCTCCCAATAAAGAACCAAAATAATGATGTATCCCCATTCTCTGTGATCTTTTTCATCCCTTTGTAAAGTCCCGTCCCCGAGCAGAGTAGGTAAACTCTCGCTTGTTATTAAGCTAAAATCCCTCGATTACGCTCGCCATTTGGAGATTGACTTGTTTCTGTCTTAATGGGACTAAGATGAGAGAATTGATTCAGTTTCATCTCTGTCAAAGTGTCCTGTGTGGATGATGAAACTAGATGTCTGATGAGGCAGTTATTGCCTCAGCCAACACAAAGGAAACATTAAGAATAAAATAAATAAATTATGTACCTCTCTAACTCCTCCTCTCTGTTGCTAATGTTATTTGTTCTTGTGCTGGCTTGATCATGATAATTAGCTGTATAAATAAAAGTGCTATCATGATGATTACATCTCCTCTTTAAGTATTTGTGCGCTGTAAGACTTGTACAATTCAGTGGTACCATTGCTGAAGGACAGAGGACTAAAACTGTTTATTAAAGCTCTAGATCTCTGTATTATCTGATCTTATTATCACTGCAACTGTTGGCTGTTTTAGTAAACAGGAAGTTGTCCGATGCTGCTTCGCTGGTTGGTTTCATCTTTCTTATCCTCCCCAAAATGTTCATAAATATTAGAAATGTGGTCATGGTTCTTGAGCACCCGTGTTCTGCAGTTCAGGCAACAGCTTCCTCTCCTCCAGTTGCTCTCTTGATTTTTCATCTTGGCTTTGACAATAAAGTGCTTCAAATTCATGTATTTAGACCAAAAGACAAAATATTATGGTTTGAAAGATTTTCGTTCTGTTGAGATTTTTCATGTGAAAACTGCTCCTGCAGAAAAGGGAGAAAAAGTTTATTCCACTTTTTTGGGTTTTTTTTTTCTTTGACTTTTGTGTTTTCATCAGTGTTTAGTTTACTGATCATTACGCCTACCTTTAATGACTCATTTCTCCCCTCACTTTGTCTTCACACTCGAAATGATTTTCGCTCTTTTAATGGTAAAATTACTGTTTTGTCAACAGTTCTTTACCGTTAAAGTGATGTGCAGTGTGCTTCTGTAGAGTTGTGGATTTTCACAACAGTTCATGGTTTACGTCATGTGACCGTAGATTTACAAAGCATTCTGGGGAAAAATTAGGTTGCTGCAAATCAAAACACAACAATGCTGGCTTACTGTGCAAAACAGCCATCTTGAAGTGAAAGACTCCTCGTGATTTGGGAGGAATATTTTATTTTGTGGCTTTTTTTATTTTAGCTTTAGGGTCTGAAATCATATTTTATTTATATTTCCTGTGCTGTTCTGCATCCACTCTGTATTGTAGTGTACATTGGGAAGTGTGTTTGTCTTACAGCTCATTTTAAAACGTCACGTTACACTTCCTGTGTCAGTGTAGCATTTTACTCCTAACTTTTAGATGGATCCATTTGTATTGATGTAATGTGTGTGGAAACTGCACAGTAAATGTTTGCCAAGTACTTGCTCGTTATTCCTGATTGCTTTTTACATCAACAGCTGAAAAACACTTTTTACTGTAATAAATACAGTAAGATTTTATAGTAGTTTTATATTGTATTTTATTCAACAGTAGTAGTTGATATTACTGTAGTTAGTTTTACAGTATTTTTGCTGTGGAGTGGAAAACAGTAACTTGTTAATTGTTGCCAGTATTGTTATTTTAACAATAAATCATTTAAAATGCATTTTTTAAATTCTTTTTCAGATTCTTGCCTTACTTTGCTTTCTGCTCACTTTTGCTTCAGCAGGATCCACCCTCAGGGGATCGTGGAAGTCGAACCTGCAGTTTGATGACATATCATTTAGGAATGAAAATATTTCATTCACTGATACCGTTTTTCTCAAAGTCAAGAAAAAAATTAATACATGCATTAAATACCTTCCCTTGCCTTTGTTCACTTTCTCTCTCTTTCCCTGCTGCAGTGAATCACTTCAGATCGGGTTTCCTGAGTCCTACGAGCTGTTAGAGTGCTGTGTGTCCTCTGACCGGGCACAGCTGCTGTGTGAGATCTCCTGTTGTTCTTCCTGCTCCATTAGTGCAGCACAGATCAGCTGAAGGAAACACAAAAAGGCTGACGAGCACACACACATATAAGCTGTAATATACGTTCACATAGCCTGTGCAATGACAGGTAATTCAAAGCAGCTGATAAACTACTAAACTCTTCAGTTTTTTGTTTTTTTTTTCATTTATTTAATGATTATGTGAGCAAATACACACACTCACAAACAGTTCAAGTGTCAGTTCAGTACTGATAGCTCTGGTCAAGTAAGAAGATTAAGGCATTTAGACAAATTTGTATTTGTAGAAAAACACAAATACCTGCTACTACAACTACAGTATTTTCTGATTAAAGCAACATGAAGTCCAAGCTGCTCTGTGCTCCTCCTGACTGACCTCCTTCTGTCTTCAGCTCCAACTGTTGACCAAATACTGTGACTCACATTTGTTGTTCACTCAATCCCTTTTTGAAGCCCCTGACCTTCCTCTCTTTCTTTTCGGTTTTCATCTTCTCCTTCCCTTTTGGTCTTTGTGTTTTTGTCATTTGTGGACACCGCATACTATAAAAGGTTTTAAAAAGAAATGGAGAAACCTGGACAGGGGCAGTCTGCTCCTGAAAGGATGTGTGGAGACTTTGAGAAACATCTTTGAAAAAAAAAGAAAAAGACTAACTAAAATTTCGCAATTTAGTAAGAAAACAAATTCACCCCAGGCTGTAATTTATCACATGGAATAAAACGTTACAACAGAAATTACTGTCTGGGGAAACAAAGTGATCTTCAGCAGGTTCATTTCCAGCTGAATTGCTTTCCAGAGACGTGATGATAGTTGAAACATCTGTAATACTGAATCTGATTATTATCACACTGTCAAGGCAGGACTGACAGTTTGGGAAGATTGTCTTGTTTTAGCCTTCATCATGTGCAGTAATGTGGGCGCTGCAGGATTTTTTTTCACACCATTTAGAGAATATTTCTAATCTCCAAAAAGGTTTTTGATGAACACGTAGAAATGTGAAGATGTAGGTAGTCTCTTGTGTCATATCTGTAAAAATTTGTTGTTGTTTTTTTACACAGGACCTTTTTATTTTTAAAATAAGCTATCGTCGAGCTTTCTTTTTATGATCTTCTTTCCTTCTGCCCCAAATCTGTAACATAAAACTGAATCTGAGAAAACATGTTTTATTTGCTCCAGAGCTCCTCTACTTTAATTTTCACCAGGTCTTGGCTATGCAGGGCAAATCCCAAATGTTTATCTAGTATGAGGTGGGTTTAATAAGATGAAAGTACAGAGGAATGCCAATATGCACCTTTTTTTATCAAGATATGTGATTTAAAAAAACTTACTTTTTGATCTCTGTGATAGCTTAAGTAATAAAAAAAAATAGCTGGATGATATATTTTGTATCATCCCAGCTCATCTCTGCATGCAGGTGATGTTTGCCTGATTCAATAAAACATCTGGGTTCATATCTACACAGTTAAGAAATAAGTCAAACATTTTGTTACCTTGATAGTAGAACCAAAAAAGGTTCTACTGCCTTCAGTGGGAGTTGATTTTTTTTTTTAGTTTTTTAATGTAAGTAATAAAAAAGAGGTTCAGGTAAGGATGGGATTTACACATTTCTTAGGCTGATACCAATATGTCATTCTGTTCAAACTGAGCACATCTGGCAGCAATATTGTAATACTTCTACAAGGATAACGTCAAACTGGACTAAAAAAGAGTTTTCATGACCAACTATGACATTTTAAAGACAAGAGTTGTTTTAACACGTCAGCAATCCACTTTGGTCTTGGCCCTGCTCAGACTAACCTTTAGCCCATCAAGCTAATCACAATTCAGAAAGCTATCTACAACAGGTAAGATGTTAACTGCTCATAACCTGTCCACAGAACTTCTCTTCAAAAGATCTGAACTACTGACTTAACTTGGACTATCCATTAAATCTGTTTTTTTATTTTTATTTTATCAGTAAAATTTTATTTTCTCAGAAAACAAAAAAAAACGTTTGACAATATTTAGACATTTCAAAAGGTTTATCACAAAATAACAAATCTTAACACTAAAAAATTGGTGTGTAAGATCAGGTCAACAAAAATAAATAAAACTCATGAAATTCCTGGTCAGCTCATTCATACTGTGCTGTCTGTAAACACGAACAAGTTGGTACTTCTATCCTTATTAGGACATTTTATTGACTTTCATTCATTTCTGTTGCTTAACCGTGACCCTAACCTTAAACAGAACCATTACCAGTACCTACCTAACCCTAACCTTAACTCAGACCCTAACCCCTAACCCAAAAATGAGGTTCCACTGTATTAAGACTGGACTTTGGTCCTCATAAGGACAGGCGACTCAATCAGAAAAGGTTCTAAAAAGGTAATAAAAACCAGATACACACACAGTCAGAGAGAGACAGAGGAAGAGGATTTGTGCTTGAAACCAGATCACCAGGCCTTCAGCAGCAGCACACGGTCAGCCCATGTGACCTCCTACATATGAGCTGCTGTTTCTGCTTTTGCCTCTTGGACTCATCTGCAAGCATCAGTATGCATGTAGCAAATCTGACACGTGCACAGGCCCATGCACGAATGCATATGGGATAAGCACATGCACAGCCCTTCAAATGCAGCACGTAAACTGAGATATGACAAAAGAATGTACTAAACTTTGATCTGAAGTGTAAACGCACAAGTACTGTTTGTTGGACAGCAGCGCTCATGTGACACTGATCACATGACCAACATTTGCTTTACAGTAAGACTCTCCAGTCAGTTTTATTCCTCTGTGCATCAAAGATGCATCCTGCAGTCTCACACCAACCTAAAACGCAATCACCAAGTAACTGAATTCGGTAACGACAGCTGATAATAAGCTCAGCGTCGTCTTGGAAACCAGCCAGACGGTCACCTGCAAACACTGTTTGACAATCCAATTATTACACTCCGAAACAAGCCAAATGTTGTAATGTTTTGTCAACACTACCTGCCAGGTGGGATAGGAGTTTTAACAGCTGTGTTTAACAGCGTCGGGACAGAAACACTGTGACATACTGCTGAAATAAATTCAAATCCTATACGTCTCAATCAAACCTGAAAGGCGAACACACTGTAAAACATTTATCACCAATACGCTGATGTTGTTAGACAAAGGATAAGTGGCTCCAACTCGTTTGCGACAGAAAAAAATGGGCGGATTGCAAACATTCGATCAAGTGTTTAATATCATAGCTAATGTGTCATAAACCCACTGTGTCAGGATTTGGCTATCTTTGGTTTGGGTTTATTGTTTCATTTTTCTTTTGTTCCCTGTGTTTAGTTTAGTTCTCCAGTGTTTAATATGTTTTCTTTTGTTCTGCTCCCTGTGTTCCTTGTACATCACTCACGTTCCCTCAGTAGTTCCTATCATTCTGCCTCAACCACCCACACCTGTCCTGCATTACAAATCAGTCACCTGTTTCCACTCCCTTGTTATCCTCAGCCTTTAAAACCAGGTCATTCTCCTCATTAACTGGCTGGTTCATTATCACGCCTATGTGCTGTCCGGTTTGTCCTTGTGTCTCGCCTTTCGTGGTCCCTGCAAGCTTGGACTTTGTAAGCTTTTGTTATTTAGTTTTAGTTGCAAAGGGCTGATTGTTGTAAGCCCTGTGTTTTGTTTATTTTGTAAATAAATTAGTTTTCTTTTTTAAAGAATGAGTCTGCATTCTGGGTACCTGTCCCTACAGTCTGACACACTGATAAAAAATAATGGTAGGAATTGTACTTTGTTGATGTGTTTGTGACACTTAAAGTGCCGTTCTTCTCATCTGTAACAAGAACAGGGTATGTCAGTCATTATCAATAACTCAGTGCAGTCTGAACATGAAGAAATTGACTTTCTTGAAGCTTTTAATGAATGTAAACATTCAATTCTGAGCCAGTTTGTGACACCAGAGAGCAACAGGCAGAGGGTCCCAACCTCGCCTTCCCCTCGACTTGCGCTGCACCCGACCTTGACCTTCACCGTCGAGTCTCTGATTCAAGTGGTGGAGTTTAAGTGTCTGGGAGTCTTGTTCTTGAGTGATGGCAGGCTGGACTGGGAGATGGATGTACGCAGTAATGAGGGCGTTGCTTCAGTCTATTGTGGAGAAAAAGAAACTGAACCAAAAGGCAACGTCTTGATTTACTAGTCCATCTACATTTTCAACCCTCACCTATGATCATGTGGTGTGGAAAGAAAGAATGAGATCCTGGATACAAGCAGCTTTTTTTCTGAAGGGTGGCCAGGCTCAGCCTTAGTGCAGTATTTCAGTGTTGGTAACCAGCTGGTGGCTTTCACAAGGGAGTCTCTGAAATGTTGTGAAATGTTCGCTGGGGTTCTCAATTTCGTCACGAGTTGCAGAGGCTTGCAGCCCTGTTGCTTGAATTTTGAACATGTTCAAAATATTTGTGCAACAGATTTTCTCTCTGAATAGTCACAGAGGTTACAGATTTCTCAACACATCTCAAATCCTTCTCACTACAGGTTTTGTAAATTCTACAGCGTTAGAGCCTTATTTTGACACCTGCTCAGGAGCTCTCCTCGGACAGAAAACATCCAAGACTACCGCCCTGAATGTCCAGGTCAAGAAACCGTGTCAATGATAAATAATTATGATTTTTAAAAAAACTGGACCAAATCTGCTTATCTGCATTTCTAAAATGTATCTCAGTCAATTATCATCTTTGGCTTGTAACTTAGTTTGAGATGTTGGCTTTTATTTTATTGACTTATGGTTTTAACTGTTTTGTGGCTTTTATTGTGTTTTACAGTTTTTATTCTTGTTTTGGATTTTTATGTGTTTTACCTCTTGTGACGTCCAGCACTTTGGTCAATGATGTTGTTTTTAAAGTGCTTTATAAATAAAATTGTATTATAATTGTATTGTATAACCGTAGGGACAACTGCCAAGGATGGATGGATGGATGGACGGTTGGATGAGCACTTGCTACTTGAATGCAGATTCCTTCACTGTGATATTTGTAAGTGTCCACTTCTGCTAATCTGAGTTTTGGATGACAGTATGAGTCAAAAATAATCCGCCAAACATTCAATGCTAAACATATTTCACATTTACAATATTCTTTTCCTCAAATGTAGGTCTAAATATCTACTAGCTTGTAACCAAAAATAACATTTTTGTTCTGAAAAGAAGAAATTTAGCTTGACTGACTGTTGAGAAAACAGGATGAATGGAAAATGAAAACTTGTCTCCAACTTTTGTCACTTTTTCAACCTAAATCACAGTTTTTAAACTGTATATAAAAGCCATAAGTGAAGAGTAGCAGAGGGAGTGTGAGAGTGCAGCTGTGGGATTGAATATCTGTTATTGACAGTGCTGCCCTTGTGAAGATCCTGTGAGCACTTTCAGAGGAAGAATACGACAGAAAAGGGATCAGAGCTTATCTGAGGACCTCAGGGTCTCCTTGTCCTCATAGCCTCCTCTCTCCCTTCTCCTTCCAGTCTTTCCCATCATACGCTTTAGCTTTCTTAGATGAGTAAAAGCAAATTTACCTGGAGCTCGTCTTTCCAGAGAACATCCTCAGTGTGTAAAGGGCAACTAAAAGCTGACACGCACAGTATATAAATAATGTAATTTGCTGCATATGTCTGTGGATTAGTGGCTCACCAGAGGGGTGTCGAAAGGAAATTGTGCACGAACAAGGGAGGTAAAAGGATAGAGGAGACTAAATGAAGAATGATAAGATGGCAGGACAGAAGAGGACATGAAAGGCAACTGCAGCTCTAGCTTGTGTGTCCTGTCCGGTGAGATGTAATTGACTGAGACAGCTAACTTCCAGTAATTCAGCTGATGAAGCTTTTCGCTCTCAGGACTGCTGGCTGGACACAAACAAACTCACTAACAGGCCAGCAGAGGAGCAGAGACAAAGACAGAGGAGCATAGAGAAGGGGATGCACTCTGTTTTGTTAACACGTCAACCCACAATCGTCGACTTCCCTCACACAGGAACACACATACACTGCAACAAAACGGAGTGGAGAGACAAAGTGCTGATGGTGCTGTTCCTATTCCAGCACTGTTGAAGGCACATGCACGGCTGGTTGGAGCTGTGAAGTTAATGTGGCATGCTAGGGTGTAGACAGTCCTACTGGTGGTGCAGAGGAATGTTGTCTGACCCTGTTTGGGTTTTTCAAAACCAGCCTCAGCCTGATCTCTTTCACCCTGATTCAAGAGATCTGCAGCCAATACAAATCCATCAGAACCCAGCTCATATTTGCTCTGTTCATCTCAAACCCACCAAATTCAAGCATCCACGGCTTTGTGCAACCAGATTACAGACCGAAGCTTTCCACTGAAGACAACCACCCCCCACCCCCCTCCTCCTACTCCTCCTCCTCACGTGGCGATCCAAATCCCTGCTTCATTCTGCTGCCGCTGCTGCATGCATATGGGCTATAATCAACAACAGCAGATGCACGAAGCTGCAGAGCACCAGAGGGGCTGCAGAGGGAGATCTGAGAGATGCACGACCCAAAGACTGCACCTGCCACCGCAGCCTCCCATGCAGCCTTTGGATGACTTTGAATCATGAAGGGGATGGCAGGAAAAGAAAGAAAAGCGCCACAGGAGAGAAGAACAAGATGGGGGTTATAAAAGCACCATCATATCTGGCACTGACTTTCCATTGAGGTTTCCCGACATTCTTTCTCAGCAGATATTACACTGATATTTCATCATTGCACACTACAGTAGATTAGATTTCTGTCCTTAAATCCCTCCTCATACTTGAGCATGAAGTGTCTCTGGTATTAGTTGGAAAGCAATAATCTGCCTCGGTGTGAAACCAACATCAGATAGAGCTTTAAAACAAAGAAAAAGAGGAGAAGGAAGAAAAAAAAAGGGGGGGGGGGTGCAATTCAGGAGTGTGTGTGCTTTAACCTTGTTACTCCTGCACTCTTTGCTGCAGGTGTGCCCGAGTGTTTTAGTCATTAATCATGAAGACATCATCTAGAATTTAAAAGCTATGCAAGTTGTATCACATATGACTACCATCGTTATTTTCATCCTTTCTTAGTGCACTCTTGTAGTAACTTTGAGAATTTTACCTGCAGTGAAGTGTTTTGACAGGCTGACAGTGGAAAATAACGTGTCTAATAAGCTAAAAGTCAGAGCGCAGTTAAGAATTTACAAGAAAAGACATCGTTCCAGATTAAACTGTGTCATTGTTTAACGAAATAATTCTAAATAAAAATGACAAAGAAGTCCCGGGGCCAAATCTGTCATTCAAGCCTCATTGATCTGAAGTAATGAAATACTGGAAGAGGTCAGCACAAGGTCACTGTGTCCGTAATTAAAATGAAAAATAGCTCAATGAAATGGTAGGTGAACACCGGCTAAAGATAAAGTAAAACAGAAATGCCAAAAACAGTTTTTAAAATATCCTTTTGAGGATTGCTCTAAAGATATGTCAATTTTCTAACTATTTTTTTGGTGTTTTTTTTCACTTCTTAAGAAAGTAAAAAAACACAAATTAATTATTGTAGAAAAGCAAGATAACTTTCACTCACTAAAACAACTAAGCAAGCAGGAAAAAAGAAAGTCACTGCTCTACAACAAAACCAAAAAAAAACTGCAAATATCCACATGGGATGAGTGAACAGTCAACACATGAAAAAGAGCAATTACTTCTAAGACTTCACTTCTAAGTTGGACTGTTCTGCATCTTTTGTTTTGTGTTCCAGATTTGTCCTTTTCTTTCTTTTGGTGAGCAATTATCACAACAGACTGATAATCAAAGGTTACATAATTACCTTGGCAAAAGCAACCAGAAAAGAATTAATCCAACAGAGAACACAAAAAATTACCAGTTCATTAAACTAAACTCAGCATCGTGACAGAAAATGCACAGATTTACAGACGTTTGTAGCTTATATTGCAATGATTTAAACATATAGAGACTTGAAGTCACACATAAATGAGGGGTTGGGAGCTGTGAGGGAGAGTTAAGTGCTGTGGCTGCTGTATAATGGATACTGCTTCACCTTCTCAGTCAGACTCATGCCCTGAACTTCACCTCTCGCTCCAATTAGCCAAAAAGGTGAAATCCAAACGACAAACTCTTTAAAACATAGCTGGACTATATGGTCGGGTTGCAGTGACTTTACATACTCCATGTCTCTTTTAAGTAAGCAACAGAGAAAGGATGTGAAAAATAAGCTGCATACAAAAGAAAAGGCTCTGAAACAATCAAAGCACTTTATTAAAAAGAAACGAAGATCAGATTATGTCTTTGATTATTGTGTTGCAAAGCTCAAATGTTAGTTTTGATCCCGGGCTAATAATTTATACATTCACTTTCCATATAGATTAAAGCAGCTTCTTTTACAAGCTGTTCTTAGTGAAGAACACAGTTGGCTAAAAGTGTCTCTGCCAGGCTGGTAATTACAACCAGCTGACAGCCCCCTAATACCTCAGTTCTGGTTCCATTGAAAATAGAAAAAAACAAAAAAAACAATGTGCACCAGCTTCGGTTCTCAGAAGATCCTAAATCTCAAGAAACTCTTATCTGGACAACAGAAACATGGTAGAGACTTGATACGGTCCTCCAATGACTTTCTGTCAAGTTCTAAATTTAAAAAACAACTAAATTAAAGGCCTAGCATTCCTTGATCGAATGCATATCACCCGCCACCTTTTATTTTAAACTTAAATCACCTTATGCTAAGAAGGGACTTTTAACCATTTTGGTCAAACCTTGTAAATAAAGACACAATCTCATGCAGTATTGTGATATGTTGCAAGATATGTCCGTGCACAGAGTGTCTGTTCAGGATGACGCTCAGCTACGGCCGCACCAGATTTAGCTCAGCATCTGCAAGTTATAGCTATTTTTGTGTCATCTACAGTCGATTAGCTGTGGCAGCCATCTTAAACTGAGTGGACTCCAAATGGTGATACATTTTAGATGTACAGCCAATGATAACTTTCTGAGGGTTTCACTAAAATCTGTTCATTGGTTTGTGATATACTTTGTTAACAATCACAGTGCTAACATTTTAAGCGAAGATGTAGTATTCTGAGTATGTGTTGGGGATAATGCTCAGCTACTACTACACCAAACATCCTGTCTCCTTTACTCATTGTCCACTCAAACTGCACTTTTGTAAACTGTTGTTGTTTTGGTGTGTTTTAGCTTAGCCTTTAACTTGCTTAGCTGGGTTTCATATCAGAGTTAATGTTTTTAATATTTAGCTCTACATGTATAAGAATGATTTGTATTTCCATCAGCCAAAGTATAAATACATGCAGCCTGAAGTCCTGAGTGCACAGCCGGAATATTGTCTTTCAATCTTTTTCCTGCATTTATCATATTTCAAGGGTAATTTTTACAGCCCACGATGTTTACAGTCACAAGATGGAGGATTTACAACAGAGTGGCATCCATCTCATGAGAGTCATTAGCTCCAGTGATTACTCTGCATGGTTGCAGAGAGAACATGGGATCCCATTAGATGAGCATCAAATGGTATTATCACTCAAACGCAGTTTCTTCTCACATTTGCATATTTAAAGTGTCTCATATGTGCACTGTAATTAATGTCACTGTAAAACAGTGGTAGTCGAGACGTCAAGTAACTCATTATTTCAGTTTAATTTTTTTTAATAGTATATGTTTTCATATTGGCTTGCAGTATTTGACAGTAAAAAAGCTTTAGGTTTTAAACTGCCTTTCTGTTTTTTTCCTACATGCTCTTATTTATTTAGAACAAATGATAAATATAAGCAAATAAGAAAAGTAAACTGATTTTGGTCATTAATCACACTCTGAGTTTAAAAAATGCAAGTACATAACAAATGCATTGTGTAATTTTTGACACTGCAGTAGATTTTTGTGGCAAGTTTGCAGAAAAAGCATGTCAAATTAAAGATCTAGTATTTCTTGAAGGCACCCTTCACAGCAGACTTGTAGACTGAGGTCACCTTATGTTGAGAAATGACAAAGTTGTAACCTTGAAAATACCTTTATGCACAAACCTTTGCAATACTGCAGAATATTGAGGATGACTCCCTCCCAGCTACTATCACTTCATATTTTAGCCCAAGATAAGAAAAATCAACTGAGTTGTAGCCATTTTTGTGTTGTCTAATGTCAATCAGCTGTGATGGACATCTTGAATTGGATTGACTTCAGAAACTAACCAGTTGTAGATGTGCATCCAATGATTACTTTCTGAAAGTTTCATTATAATTTGTCAAGTGGTTCATGAAATATTTAGCTAACAGACAAACGGGGCTGACTCCAAAAGTTAATGCTAAAGTTTAAAGCAAAGATTTAGTTCAATAAGTAGGAGTATAAATTGTGAATAAGTTTCATCTATATCCACTCTAATTGCAGCTCAATATCTGTAAAACTGACTGAATTATAACCATTTCCGTGTTTTCTAAAGTCAGTTGGCTGTGGCGGCCATCTTGATTGAGGCTGACTCCAAGAGTTAATCAATTGTAGATGTACAGTACAATTAATGAGCACTTTCTGAGAGTTTCGTTAAGTCAATCCAGAGGTTCATGAGAGATTTTTCTAACGCTACAGACAAATACAGACAAACATTACGGCTCAGCCTTCACCTTCAGAGGTGAGCGATTATAAACACTAAGCGTGGAGGCACATCGTCAGAGATGGTCAGACCGTCTGAGATCTCAAATAAAAGGAGAAAAAAAAAACAGTATCCTAACTCTGAAGGAGGCAGAACACTGTAGAGAAGCAAAAAGCAGGAAACATATTGGCCTCCACTCATCACTCTGTCACCAGGAGCATCCAATCTGGGACTAGTTGGCGTGAATTATTTGGTCAAACCCTGAAAGTATGTGTTGGCTACGGTAGCTTTGGAGAGAAAAAGACTGGATTTGTATTAAACTAAGGATTAGGGCTAAATAACGCCCCAGGATTGAGCAGCAGAGAGCGTATCAGTGTCCACACAGGACGGCTGTCACTCTGTGTGTGGCCATGAATCCGCCGCACACATGCATGGATGATTGCTCATATGAGCTTTTTGTCCGTGCTGGAACACACTGTATATTCAATCATACTGCATCCACGGTCCATCATGCGTCTCCCTCTGCTGTGCCCAAGGGGGCTTGATCAGGCCACGTCCAACCATGCTCGTGTGTGTGTGTGTGTGTGTGTTAGAGCATCGTGCTCTTGCAGAGAGAGGATGCCATTTGTTTCTGTTTTGGCCCAAAGAGGATGCCCCATTGCCAAGGACCGTCTCTGTGGGGTGTGAAAAAAGAAAAGCATGAAGGGGTTGGAGAAGGAAGTCAAAATAATGAAGGATTAAAATGTTGTCTTGTGGCTTTGTTTTACTTTAATCACACTTAAATTGCCACTTCACCAAAGTTGCAAAAAATAAAAACTTTAAATTATGTCAAGTTTCACAAACAAATTTCAGTGAATTAAAAAAAAAAGCAATTTAGATTGTTTTGAGTGCAACATTATTTTATAGTAA
>JAOXNZ010000030.1:8945317-8962859 GCA_028566095.1 Kryptolebias brasiliensis
GCAGGATTAAGGAGGGTGGGGGCCCCTGGGCTAGGGCCACTCGGGGGGGCCTATCAACATTTTTTAAACTTATATGAATTACAGAACTTAACTTTAACTTCAAGCTTTCTCGTTACAGAGCAATGCCACTCTCAGCTTTAATGTAACATCTAACTTCTAAAGCACAGAAAATCTATCAGCCTAAACCCTGAAATTATGAGAAAATTTGCTCTGTTGGAGTTTACATTTTTAATTAGCCACAGCTGCACAAACCACAGGCAGTTTCTCTAATTAAACTAAAAAAAGAAATAAAGTCTATTCTTTCCTGAACCAAATCAATTTAAAGTGTCATGACGATAAAAAAGAAAAAGTCAAGATGAAGAATATCAGTGAGCCAAATAACAGACAACACTGCAACAATTGCTTATAAAGCCATATCAACATTATTTTTAATATACCAAACTTACACGGAGCAAAATGAGATGCAAGTACAGAGTTTTGGTTTAAAAACTAAAATTAAAAAATGGGGGGAAACATTAGCTGCTACCTGACTTTAGGAAAATGTTGATTTTATTTCTATTAAGATCTATAAAGAGATTTTGCTGCGTTGAGCTCAAGATGAAGGTGAAAATACAAAATAATTTCCTAAAACAGCAACACTGCATCAGTCTTCTACAAAGAAATAGTAATATTTACAAACCGTTATGTATCAGAATTACACAAAGTAAAGTCATTCAGTAAAACTATAGTACTGTATTGAATTTAAACTGTAAAACATTTGTATCAAACTAAGCGGAAATCTACCAAAAACCCATCAGACACCACTGAGCAGTTGTTCATCAACACAGGCCTTAAACAAAAACAACTTTCCAGTAATGTGGGCTTGAACACCATTGGAAATAAGTAGAATAAGGTGTTTGAAAAACATTTATTCTTTAAAAGCAATAATACAATTCTGGGGGCCCCTAAGTCTGCATCAAAATGGTCCCTTCTCATCATAAGATGATCTCAGTATAAAAGTCTGGCATGATAGGTGGCAGGCCATATGCATTTCTGCAAGGAATGCTAGGCCTTTTATTTTCAATGAGTGATTTTCCTCTAATCATTCTGCGTCACTAAAATGTTTGTTACAAGCAAACAGCCGCACCTACTTTCTCTGCTGCTTTGAGGAGGAAAAAAAGCTGCAGGATTGTAGAGTTTCAGCATTTTCTTCCTGGTCTAAGAACATTTAGAGGAAGCGGATCTGGATTAAAAGCTGCTGCACTCCCTCACTGCTATAGCTGATGATTTGTAGGTCATGTGTGAGGATCAGAAATAAACTGAGAGAGTGGGTGAGAAGGAGAAAAGGAATTTTACCCTCTAGTGGTGAGACTGGGGAAAGGCCTGTCATTTTTTTTTTTTTTCAAACGCCCAATTATCTTGGCTCAGTTGTGCATGGCCACGGTGACCCAGATGGGAATCAGTTTCAGATTTATTTTTACAGATTTCCGATTTTATTTACCAGCAAGCCTGATATAGTTAAGAGACAATGAGAGGATTATGTTTTTTTTAAACATGCACCCACTCTCATGTCTATATAGCAGCTGCGGAAAAATATCTCTAATTCATCTCTTTGTTATATACAAAACATATAAATCTGAATACAGTTTAAAGCCTAGCATTCCTTAAAGGAATGCATATCGCTCGCTGCCTTTATTCCCAGAGTATTAGACTCAGATCATCTTATGATGAGAGATGACAGAGCTGTAGACATTTTGGTCAAACCTTGGAAATAACGTTATGCACAATCTCAAGTGATGTTGTGAGATGCCACGCTCAGAGTATGTGTTGATAATGACTCTCAGCTACTACCACGTAACATTTTAACTCCATATCTGTAAAATCGAATGAGTTAGAGCCATTTTTGTGTTGGCTAAGGCCTGTTAGCTGTGGCATCCATTTTAAATTGGATTGACTCCAAAGGTTAATCAGTTGTAGACGTGCATCTATTGATAACTTTCTGAAAGTTTCATTAAAATCCGCACAGTAGTTCCTGAGATATTTTGCTAACAGACAATATTTACAGTAAAGGTAGTGCTCAGAGGTCAGTTGGCTGTGGCAGCCATCTTGATTTGTGTTGATACCCGAAGCTAATTTGTTGTAGGTCATGATCATTTTCTTCAAGTTTTGTTAAAATCCGTCAGGTAGCTCATGAGATATTTTGGTAGCAGACAGACGCACAAATACACACACAGAAAAGTGTGTATCTATTTGTGCACAAGCAAAATCATTATCGCCCGCCTGACGCCTACAGCTGTCTCACTTTCTGTTGGTGTACATTTTCAAGCGGCACGTTTTCTGCTGGGTGAAAAGTGTGACATCAGATACCGCAAAGGTCAACTGTTAAGTGGAACAGAGTCAAAACACACTTCTTTATTTAAGCAAATGAGACATGATGTCTGTTACACACCTCACAAAGTATCACATTCTGGATGAGCTAAGAGCAAAAAGGTCAGAATGACCAGTATTCATTATAAACCCTAACTTACAACTATATAAAATAGCAACATTCCTGTTATGAGTCTGCAGCTGTATCTGCTGTAGGCCGTTTGTTCACTATTCAAGTACTTTGAGCTAAATACTTTTATTGACTTTCGGCTCATAACAGTAGTGCCTTTGCTGGGTTGAAGTAATGTTCAAAATACTACGTCACAAAGAATAGTTTGAATCTTTTTAAGTGGGGTTCTGTGGAAAGGTTACACACAGTTAATATCTTACCTGTAGTGGGTAGCTCTTTGAATGATTGACAGGTTAACAGCTAGTCTAAACTGGGCCAAAATCAAAGTAGACTGCTGCAGTTTTAAAGCGACTACAATCTCAAAAATGTCATAGCGGCTCATGTAAATGCTGTTTTATAAACTTTCACATTGTCAGTTTCGTATTGCACACTCAGAAAAATGATCAGTCCGCCTGAAAAGCGCTTCTGGTCAGTCCAAAAGTTGACTTGATACATTCAGCGGCATCAGGAGGTTCTGAGCAACACGGACGTCATTCAGGTTGTGAAAACCGAACAAAAGGTGTCATGCAAAAATGTAGAGGTTTAATATTAGCTAATGTAGGCCCCAGATAGGTGAGCTTTTAGCCTAGCCTGAAGGAAGATTTCTGACCTTTGCTTCATACTCCGTGCTCCATGTCTGATGTCCCTGCTAACTATTGATAATTATTTGACAGAACGCCGCTTCAAGCATCACCAGACTTTCTCTTGAAGAAGTATTAGTGTTTGTACGTCGCATTTTATGTTAACTGTTTACTGTGTTATTGAAATCGAAAAGATGAAATTAAAGCTTGATAATTAATTAGATAATGAAAAAGAAAAGATGCTGTCTCCACAGAACATCCAAGGAGGTCAAATAATTAGCAGAAAATAGTGTAGTTTATTAGCAAGTGGATCAATATGCGAGATTTGATGAATACTGACAATTGTGCCAAAGAAAAGTCTGCAACAGGAAATCTGAACAGCTAAGATTCAAGCTTTCATGTTCAGTGTTAATTAAAATAGCAGCCTGACAGCCAGCCATCAACAGCAACGCTCATCGACACCACACAAGAACACACATATATGAGCGCGCTCCGGCACAATCACACGTTCACACACATGAACACAATGGCATATGCTTAGAAAAATTGTCAAACAGGCTCAGATTTTCACAGCTTTGCTTCTCCATATTCCAGCACTGAAACTGTGACAATTAATTCGGGAACAGTGTCCCTAAGCAGAAACGAAAAAATATAAATAAATAAAAAATGCTACCACCATTTTTTTTTTCCTCTCCCAATATTAAAATAAACAGGGAAATTTCTCAGCCTGAGTGGGAGTGTGGGTGTGAAAGTAAAAAAAAATAAAATAAAATAATAATAATAAATGAAAGACAAAAAGAAATGAAGTCATAGAATAGGAAGAGAAAGAGACACAAGAGTGGAATCAGGGAGGGAATAGATGGTATTTAAAATGAAGATGACACATGAGATTGTTACCACTGCGCCTCAGAGGGATCTCCTGAGATGGGTCTGACTTTATATTTCACAGTCTCATGTGGAATGAAGTCACACCGAAGCAAAAGCGCACACAGACCCTCTCAGAAGGAAGCCCCATTGGCTGAAAATACATAAGAAGTCTTTCTCTAGCAGGGACGAGGAGGGAAATACGGTTCTGTTTTGACTTTCACAGTAATCAGGAAGATGTTTCTACACAGCAAATAATGACACAGTTTTGTGTGTGTGTGTTTGTGAGGAAGAGAGTGAAAAGTTTCATTTGAACCATTTTATCATGGGAGAGGCAGGGCGTGTGTGTGTTTGTGTGTGTGGGTGAAGGGTGTTACAGATTTAAAATTCATAGAAATAACCAGACCATTCTTTTATTTGCTTATTTAATACATTTATACATAAAACATGACAGACGTGCACTTTTTTATTCAAAGTTCAATCACAGTTGTGTCAACATGGGCAGCTTCCAAACAGATAGAACTGTACAAATAAAAATTTGATGTGGTTATTTACTCGCTGGGAAAATTTCAGATTTGCTCATTTGTACATTTGGAGCCTAAATTTCAATTTCAGCTTTTGTGTTTCTGATAGTTTAACAGGAATGCAGCTGTGTTGGGTACCTTTCAAGTCAAAAAACTTCATGTTAACCGGAAGTGTATTGTTTGAACGATCAATGTTGCTGTATTTCGCCTGAATAAACTTTTATTTTAATAACCATTTCCCCCCTTTTTCCTCGCCGCCTGCTCAGCTGCCATCTTGACCTTCAGGCAGCTCCTCCCCACGGATCAGACAGCCGGACAGGACCGAGACAAACTGGTGTTTTCCCACTGCCGAGGAGCCTGGGACGCGATAAGGCAAATATTAATCTTTTTTTTCCTGAAAATTACAGGGTTAGAAAGCCACTGTAGTGTTCAACAACAGCGGGACGTTAAAATATTGCGACTTTACGTGACGACAGCGCATCAAAACATGCTAAACATGCTAACAGTTAGCATCACAACAAGGAGCGGCTTCGGACATCTTCGCTGTGAAATAACATAAAATAATTTGTAAAGTATCGGGTTTTGTTCCGCAGACGAAAACGAGCAAACCTGTGAGAATTCCGCATAATATTTTAACTTTGCACAGACATTCAGAATGATTGTAGCTAACCGAGCAATAGTTAGCTTGTAATGTTGCGCAACCAAATAATGCTAGCAGGCAAACTGATCAAAATAAGACAATTACGCTTTTATTTATTTCGGATCTATACCCATCTCAGTTTACTAAAATGCTGTTTTAATACGATATTTATATAAGCTACCTTGGATGTAACAAACTTTGTTCAAAGTTTTTGCTAACATGCTAATGATGAATTAGCTTAGTAGCATCATGCTACAATAAATTTTGTTTATATCTTAATTCATTTATTTTTTTAAAGCATCTAAAACAGCGATTACATCTTAAATTCAGTAGCAAAAACCTTATGCCTTACATAGAACTCCAAATAAATTATTAGTTGAAGCTATTCAAAAACCACACATTTCAGAGAATTAATTCAATATAAAAATATTTTTGTGGTCAACTATTATTAGCCTTTTAAATGACATTTAAATGTTAACTGCGTTTTGTTGGTCTGCTGTTAATTTTTCTATTTATGCCAGCTGTAAGTCAAGTTACATTTTATAAATATAATAATTTACCTTGAACTTTATACTTTCAATTTATTTGTGTAAAGAAACTGACAGTTTTTGTTTGTAAAATTGTAAAGCTTTTCACCTGTGAGTTGTTTTCTTGATTTTCAAGTAGCCGTTAGTAGGTTTAAACCTTACTCTAATAGTTTAGTTTTTCTACATGTTTCTTTACAGCTATGACAGACCAGGAAGTGTTCAATTACAGTCCAAGACACGGCGCTGCAAAACTTCAGTCCCTGAAAACTGATTGTGGGTCGAGTTTGCACCTTCATCGACCTGAGGTCCACCTGGCAGGTGATACAATCTACGGGAGCCCTGCGGATCGGAGGTAATGAAAATGTTTACATTTCCTGGTGGTGGTTATCACGACAGTCTGTATTTATTTGGCCTTTTTGTTTGTTTGTTCAGCTGTTCAGCCTATTTCTTCAACAGTAAACATGCTGTGCTTTTGCTGCATAAATAAAATACAGTAAATTGATTTTAAAGATGTAATAAAAGCAGTATTTTAACTGCAGCTATTTCCTCCAATAGTTAGAGGCGTTTTGAAGGTAAATTTTTTCATAATTTCCTTTATTTTTACCCCTGGAACAGGAGCTTAAAAAAGTACAAAAAATAGTATTTAGTGCTATTTATCCATCAAACTGATCATTCACTTCCAGCATCTGATTTTCTTCTCTTTTCCCCCCCCCCATTTGTCAATTTAATTAATTCAGTAGTAAAAACATTTGGCCCTTTTTGTGAATGTACTGATAGACTTGATCTTACAAATATTTAAGCTTACAGTGGAAAAAGAAACAGCGGGGACTGAGGCAGTGTTTTAGTCCTCTAGTGGTAAAAGTTAGAACAGAACAGTTTTACTGTCGCTCTTCAGTGCGGCGCGCACTCTGAAGGTTAAATCAAGAAAACTAGCAATAACTCAACTTTTATCTTTAGTAATTTGGCTTTCATGAAGTTTTGTTTGAGGTCTCAAGGAAAAGCAGATGAGTAGCTTGGTATTAAGTGTGTTGAGTCCGAATTGGGCACATACGTTGTTGATTAGTGAAGCTCATTAGCGAGCGTACCCACAGTTTTGGCACGTTGAAAAAACCCGGTGAATCACTTTGTTGTGAGACTCATCATGTGTTGGGCTGAATCTGCTCTGAACCTTTGCAACATTAGTCATTCTCTTTGACCAGTTTGCTATTTTAAGTAACCATCAAAAGCAAAACTTTTTAACTAAAACAAAAATGGCCCCAAAAAATCCTTGAAGGGTTTTTTTTTTTAGCTGAATATCTGAGATTTAAATGAAACAATTTGACCTCCTTTATGTAACTCTACATTTGTTTCTCTCAGATCTCTACTAAAGCATGCAGGTGGAGAAATAGGCATCAGTGAGCCTTGCGATCTTCTTGTACACCACCGTTGTACGTCACCCTCAAGCCTTTTTTACCTACAGTCATCACTGTAAAGTTTTGTTTTTCCTTTCGGGGGCTAGAATGTAGCCACAACATATTTTGAATTTCTAACATTCTTGGTCAGAAGTTGTATTGAAGAAACTGTTTTGTAAACATACAAATTAATTACCAACCCACAACTGTGGTATTGTAGAATATGCATGCTTTTTTCATTTATATAAATGCCGGCTTTAGCCGCTCTAATTGTCTTGGTTTGATTCTTCTTAGGAGAAATGTTGATGTTGCTGGAGACCATGATTGTGCGCAAGAAGTTTTACTTTGTGAGGGCGGTGACATACCGGAAAAGGAGACTTCTTCCATCTTTAACCGTGATTGTGGAGACGTGCTGTTGGACTATGAGGTGAATACAAAGGAATACCAGGGTTTCTCAGAACAGCTGTCTTGTATTCAAGGCCGTGTATTTAATGTGTTATTGTTTGGATTTTTATTTTTTTGATGATGGCAGCACCAGTCAGACTCGATACATCAACCTCCTCAGCAATTCTTTTCTTCTGACTGAGGTAGAAGCTGTTCCAAACAGGGAAAAAAAGGATGGAGATGGTATTTCTAAAACTGTGCCAGAAAGTTTTACATCACAGAGAAAACTTTACCATCACGAGCTCAGCACTGCTTAGCTTTACTCTTCATAATGTAGTAAACTATCCAGAAACTCTTTGTTACGTAATAGATGGACATACTCTGTCTTATATTGTCTCTAATGTCCAGACATAACAATTAAACTTAGAGGAGGATAGAGGTTGATAAGGGGAGTAAGCCACAGTCCTAGTTTTTACTTCAATGGTTTCTTTTCCCCTCAGGATGAAGACTTTGATGATGATGCAGCTGTCCCCTCTCTTCGTGGTGTGTCACCTCCTGAAAGCGTACTCTCTGATGAAGAGCTCTCAGCGGACCAGATCAAGGACTTCAACAATACAGATGGAAGGTTTAAGACTGAAGGTGCAGTACTGCCTGCATAGACGTGAAAATAAAATCTGGGGTGCCTGTCTGACCTGTATGAACCATCAATAATGTTCAGGGTGCCTCTGAATTATCCATCAGAAATCTTCTGCAACACTGCCACCATTCTAGTGTTTTACTTTTTCTTTTTTCTTATCGTACCCAGCAGTGAAGAACTGCTGCTTCAATGCTACACAGTGTGTCTGTAGTTCTGTCTGAGGATTTGTGTGTGTCCTGAATTATAATGCAATAGATTGTATCTGGACCACTTAAATTTCATTTATCCATTAAAAACTACTGGCAGTTACTAAGTAAATCAAAACACTGCATGTTATGCTGTTCTTGATCTTGTTTACGCCTTGATTTTTGCATTAATCTTTTGTATATCTTACAGTTTGGCAAACTGACTGGCACAAGAATCACATGGCAGCTTTAAGCAGTGAGAAGTTTGACAGCCTCCTGAGAATGTGTCCAGATTTTACTGGCTGTAAAAGCCACATGGCAACATTTGTCTTGATCTGGGGTAAGCTGCCCGCACACCTTGGGTTTGCCATTAAAAGTGTGTTTTTTTACTGAGCAGTTTCATTTCCCCACAGAAGTGCTGGACACAGCAGGTCATACATGTGAGCTTTACAAAGTGGTGGCGGTGGGAGCTGGCCATTCAAGCTGCAGGAAGTGGCTTTGCTACAATGGGATGATGGTTCATGACTGCCATGCCATCATCATCGCCAGAAGGGCTCTCCTGAGGTATAAAACACTCCTTTAGTGAATGAATAACCACCTCATACAAATCTCAAGAATGCTCACAGTTGAGTGTTGAATTTCTAGAGTTGTGGAGAGGAAAATGGCCAGCTTATACTTTACCAGATCATAACATAACTTGCTAATAAAATGTATACATATCTCCTTTATTTAATATTCAGCATAAAGTGCTGAATGTCAGACTGGCACTCACCTTATCATTGATAAATGTGTCTGGTTCACTGAAAGAACTGTGGAGTATAAATTATTCCTTTGTTTTTCTGGCTTGTGTTCAGGTTTCTGTACAAACAGCTATTGCTGTTTTTTGATGCTGATCCAAAGGCCAAGGAGAGCTGTATTTTTGAGAATAGTGCAGACAGCCACCAACTGCAGCTCAAACCCCAAATCAGCCTGCATCTCTACACCAATCGGTGCCCGGAGGGAGCAGCGAAGGATTTCTACTTTAAGTACAACTTACTGTTTATCAGTCACTTCTTTGATTTTGATCATATATTCCCAAAGCTATGTTTTGCATGAAAAGGGTATTAATGTAATTTAGATATAAAAATGTATTCAGAGATGTTTGAGTAGAGCTTCTTGAATATCTAGTTTATTTTTCTCTTGACTTAGACAGAAAGTCTTCCTGTAAATTTAGATCAATTTGGCTCTGGGTTAGAGATGTTTTTAAATGAATAAATATTATGTAATTTCATGCTTAGGTATTCAACAGACAGCAGTTGGACCACGATGAAGCTGCAGTATCACGCAAAGGGCCTGCTTGTTCCTGTGGCCTACCTCGAGCCCAGTTTGTGGGGTGCCAGAGTGTGCTGCATGTCTGGTAGTGACAAGTTGTGTCGCTGGACTGTCACAGGAGTTCAGGGTGCATTACTGAGTCACTTCATTCAGCCCCTTTACATCACAAGCATAGTGCTAGGTAAAAAAAATAGAGCTGTCATTTCATATATCACATATTTGAAACAAATTTCTTTAATTTTTACACTAAGAATTATGTGGAAAAAAATGTTCTATGTCAAATTTGAATCTATAACGAGGAAGCGGTGTGACAACATGATGAGGGGCTGAGGTTCATTGACCAGGTTGTTGTAAGTTTTAGAGTCAGATTTTATGCCTTGTTTTTTATTTATATGGTTCAGTGAGATTTGGAAACATTTAAGATGCTTTTAAATATTAAGTTTGATTGTGTGGAGAACCAACAGAAATAATTTCAATTTTTGGCCTTAACAAGTCTTAAATATGTTCAGTTTTCCCATTTTAGGTCTTAAAATACATTTAGTTACATCTTAAATTTGTACATTTGTTCATTCATTGCTTTTTCCATTTTTTTATTTTTATTTTGTTTGCGCTGTCGGCATTCATTTCTTCCGTGTGTCTGTTGTTCTGTCTGACAATTTCAGATGTTATTACACCGTAAAAAAGCTAAAAGTCCCATCATGCAGCAGCCCTGTTGAATGGGCTTTTTATTTTCAAATGAAATCCATGCAAATGTGTACTATAATCCAGTCCTCCTCAGTACATCTATGGCTGCAGGCCATAACTTTATACTTATCATACAGAGTGGATTAATTTCACTGGCGGTGCATTTAAAAAAAATATTTAGACTATGTTTTTACAACTTGTTTAATTTACTTTCATTTAGGAGGCCAGAATATTTTGAACGAAGTATCGGACATCACCAACAAGCGACTGGGAGATGGATGGGAGGGAATTCTGCCTCCGTCCTACAAGAAACACAACATCGTCTTTCTAAATGGTGACTACGTTGGACCTGCTGTATCAACCCCAGTGCATGACAGCTTCAGCATCAACTGGTGTCTCGGAGATAAGGACATTGAAGTTCTGGACAGTAGCAAGGGCTTTGTCGTTGAGGGGTAAGCTGTTCAACAGATTTTATTTATTTATTATTTGATAAACACTAGATGATGGTGGTGGGGGGGGATGACATTAAATGTCCCCATTTAAAAATATACGATCAGTCCTGTTTTGTGTTTTTGCTGAGAGTACTTAACTGTACTGCAGTTTCTTCCGGTGATAAACTCTTGGCAGAGTTTTGTGCAGCTGGTTTGCGTGACGGCCCCTGCTTGGCCCGGGGCTGCTGCCGTCTTTTGGCTTTGGAGCCACAAACAACAGATGATGTCCACTAGTGCAGGACAGACGTGTCTCATTGCTTGTAGTGTTCCTATCTGTTCTTGCTTTCCTCATGCAGTTTAAAACATGAATTTTAGACAGCTTGGTGGTTTTAAATGTTAGCTGTAAATGCATTCGGTCTCCCAGTTTTTTTTAGCTAAGGTTTTCAGTGATGAAGCGGTTAATTGTCTCTGTGTCTTGAATTCAATGAGTTACCTTTGACAACCATCTGCTAATGTCAGCTTTTATTTCTGCTGTCACTCAATATTTTCTCCTAACATTATCTGTATAGGCAAAACTGGTCAGGTCCTGAGGTTTCACTCCAGGGTTTCTCACAACAAATGTGTAAGTGGCAGTTCTAAGTGCTGCCTGCTGGAAACCTTCCTTTCTCCTATTCAGCCAGTTTACAATCACAGATCGCTTCAGCAGTGTGAATGTACTGAATGGCCAAATAGATTTTTATGTTTAGTGCACACAAACTCTAAGGCAAAACCTGAATGCTTACTTTTAAGAGACATCAAGCAACCAAAGGTCCTCATCGCTAATAGGCTAGTTTCTCATTCAGTTTAGGTCATTTGAAACTATATTTGATGACATGTCATGTCCAGGTCCCCCCTTGCAAATGAGATCTTGATCACAATGGGGGTTTAATCTGGTTAAATAAAGGAAATAAAATGATTTTTATTTGTGTAGTTTTTCCTCAAGTGATTCCATTTCCTGTAGGACTGTTAGGAAATAAATGTTGATAGTGTGTCAGACCACATGGTGCGTTAACAGGTAACATTCAGTAGTTTTTAAAATTACTAAGAGAAGATTCTTATTTTAGTTTGTTTTGTTTTTTAGGTTATTAAGCTTTGTGTTCCAAAAAATGTACAAAGTAAATATAAGACCGGTCGCTATCTAAAAAGAAGCATTAATTGGAAGAATGTTTGTTCAAGTGTGACTTGTTGTTTCCCAGCTCTCCATATGTGAGTGGTCCTGGCTTCTCAAGCAGACTTTGCAAGAAAGCCCTCTACAGTTACTTCCAACAGGTTGCACAGCTGGGTGGGCACAACTACCTGCTGGAGCTGCCCACCTACCACAGCATCAAGGTATGTGGATGGGCAGTCTTCAGATGTGTAACACTAATAATAAGGGCTGTAAATTATGCTTGGGGGTTTGTTTAGCTTCCCAGTCGTGTTGCACGTTGTTACAGAAGGTTCATTGTTTCACAGGTGGAAGCCGTTGTGTACCAAACGGTTAAAGATCTGGTCAAAGAACATTTCCTGAGCTTCCAAGCCGGACCCTGGAATCCAAAAAAGCTGGTGGATTGCTTCAGCGCTTAAACACTCACACAACAAGTGGTTTATCTTAATGTTTATAAGAGTTCATGTTGAGGTTTAATTTTTGTTGTTTGTTTTTTTACTGTGATTTGCATTGTTATTTTTTAAAAGTGATTTTTGATTTATTTTATGTGTGACACTGAAGTTTTCAGTTTGTGTAGGTGTTTGAGGAAAAATAAACAAGACCTGACTGTTGCGCCCCGTGCTGAAGAAGTCTGTTTGAATGAGTTGTGGGTGGGAATGCTTTGCCTAAAAGCTTTGAGCATAAAAACGATAAAGATTTTCTTTCTAAAGTAGAATGAAGCAACAGTTTCCATCTGTAGTCTTGTAGCCTGAAGCTTGTACAAAAACAAACCAGTTTGTGTTAATGTATCAAATTATGCAGCCCCTCGTGGACATAGGAAGGGCATTATGAGCAGGTATTCATTTAAATTTTATTAAGTATCATTTTTATGCATATTATATGACTAAACGCATTAAGATATAATATATATCTCTTTATTTTCCTTTTCATTCACTTGTACTCAGAAAGCTCATTGTGTTAAAGGACTGGATGTCAAATCAGCAGCTAAAGATCATTATTAGGTTTGTACTTCTTTGTAATTTTCTATCCCTATTTCTGTTTTTTTTTTTTTTTAGCGTATTTTACATCATTGGCTTTAAACTGACTGATTTATTGTTTTAGGTTTCAGATATTAAGTTTAGCTTCTATCTCTGAACACGTTTATTTTCACAAGATGGCACATATTTATTCTACATACCTTATAAATAACTGTCACTATTGGCACATTTCTTGAACTCTGCATTTTAAACGAGGAATATTGTGTAACGTGACAAAACTGTCGCCTTGCTTTTTCCACAAACGCTGTTTGACACGTTAGTTACAGCAGCAGAATAATCTTGCAAGTTTTTCCACTTCTTTTAAACGTCTCAATTGTAGATGTGTTTTTAGGATACGCACATAAAAATGGTGCCAGTGTAAATATTCAAAACATTTTGTATGTTGACCCATGATGACATTAGTTTGAAAACACTTTTATATGCGTGAAATTGACGTGGGCAGCAGAGATGTTCAGATGTCACATGTAAAGGTGCCAGGTTTTAAAATCACTACTTGAAAAATGTGATGCATGAAGTGATTTTAAGAACATGTTTGGTCCAAACCTAAAGAAAACCCAGAGAGAGACCTGTCACCTTAAACTTGTGATTTTATTTTATTTTTAGTTATTTATTTTTTTACATAAATGTGTTGTCCCACAGTTCATTGTCACCGTTGCTCGACTCACCAGTTGCTTGGCAACCAACTCCTCCTTGGAACGAGTGCAACTGCTCATGTCTTTACAATTACAGGCTCCTTTACAGTATTTAGCAAAACAAAATCAACAATAGAGCTACAAGAATTAATTAACTAATGAATCTGGTGCGATGCTTTTAGATTTGGCTGTGCGCTGCATTGATTACAGATAGCGTTGTGAGGGACAGTAAAATAGATGTAGACGTCTAATGGATTCATTGTTGTGCTTGGTCATTTAGCAAATGATTTCTCCAGCCAGGTGTTGAGTTCATCCCCCTGTAGGAAGGCAGATCTCCTGTATCTGATGGGCCTCTCTGGGCTCGAGGAAGAACCAGGCTATTCACAAATAGACCTGCAGGATAATGAAACATCTGTGAGCCATTTAGAGGTGTGAAAAACTAATCATTTTTATGCCGGTTAGAATTGCATGCTGGGGAGTTTGGGATCAGACTTTAAATTGAACTGTCAGAAGGAAAAAAAAAAAAAAGCCTTTCAAGAACTAACAGTCATGTCTTTTTTGTTGTGTTTAAACCAGCCTAATTACAAAGTCTTGTAATCATTGAATGCCATGCGGCGTCATTAATTAAAGCGGTGACCTTCACTGTGTTTGTGGCTGCAGAGGGACCGTGACGTCTGAGTCTGATCATCATTTAATGTGATGGAAACAAACTAAATTTGAACTTTTAATCACAACCTTTAATGTCTTTTAGGGGATTAGAATCAGGACATTTGATGAATATCTTAATATTATTTAGTTATTGTTACCTTTTAAAGCCTTCTAAAATGGCAGCTGAATAGATTGTGCTCTTTTGTTACATGCTTTGTTGGACGGTGTTTTCTTTTCTCACCCAGGTCTGGTCTCCTGCAGGATGAGTCTCTCTGGCTGGAGTCAGAAGAAGCTGAGGTGCTGTCTGTGGAGTTGGACTGGACAGATCGGACAGATGGTATTGCTGCTCGAGGAGGATTTTCTCTGGGTTTTGGAAGGGCTCCCACTGATGCTGAATTGCTCCACTCTGAACAAGGATATCGGACACGGGTAGCAGAAGTCAGTCCTAGAGTTGCATTTATGTAATTGTCTTCATTGCTATGAAGTCACCATATAAGGGGAACTTGGATTCTGCTTCCCACTCACAGGATGACCAAAAGCAAACAGGTTCAGATAGACGTGTTTGATGGAAGCAGGTATTCAAAAAGTTGCTTAAGTAATGTGGGAAAGTGGGTATTAGTACCAGAGTGTTCCTCAAGACGAAAGCGTCCAAAGCAAAGATGGATCCTCCACTGTTTCCTGACATTCTCCTTCATCAGACAGTGGAACAGGAAGATAAAAAGACCTGTAATAAAAGTGAAATAATGCTGTTTTTATTCAATTATAATTGTTTGCCAAACCTGTGAAGTGAATCACAAAGCTGCAAATCTTCCCCTTTAGTAGTTCACTTTGACTGAACATGCAGCTAAATGTGGAAATGACTAAACAGACAACTTAGTTCTTAGTTTGAGTGATGTTTTACCATGCCCTCTCTCTTACAAAAAAACAATAATTTTGGCCATAATTTACCAAAACCTCCACTGTAGAAAAAAGGAATAAATGCAGCGTAACCTTGCAGAGTGTTCAGTCCAGAGAACAGGTAGAGCAGAACTATCCTAACTGGTCCCCAGGTAAAGAAGCCAACAATCCAAGTTAGTCCAAGTAAAAAGGTGAGACTGGCAACTCCTTTCAGGTCCTGCATAAGTCCTCTCCGGGTTCCTGCTGGGCTGTTGACTCTCATGTGGCGGATCTGAATCAGAACCACCACAAAAATCTAAAAGAGATTTTAGAGATCCAAAGGAACGAATAAAGATGTTCAATCACAGCAAAGCAGCAAGAGGTTTAAACGATGCAGGCTAGTTAAGTTTTCAAAAATATGAGACTTGATTTAGAATAGTCTCATATAATCGTGCTACTGTGGGCTGAAGTACAAAAGCTACAGAACCTGAACTCTCTCTTCAGTTTGTAACACAAATACATGCTAAATATTCCCCTATCAGAAACTAATAGTAAGATAGTAGTAGTAACTTTGGTATGAACTTAATTCGTTTTCATGAAATTATTTACCCCAATGTTGAAGAGGAAGACCAACGCAGCGTAGGCAACCACGGACACGTAAAACGTCATATCATCCTGAAGCCAGCAGCTGAGGGAGTAAAGAGACAGAAACCATGCAGGGAGACAATGAAGAGATTGTTACAGAATATGTATCCCTGCACTCACACACCCTTATAGTACAGTTTGTTTTGCAAAATGTATAAACTTGTATTTTCTGTTACTTGGCTGAAAAAACTCAAAAGAAAGTAGGAATATACATTAAGCAATTAAGCAGCCAGTGTCAAGCCACTAACATATACTTATGGTATAAAACAGTCATCTTGTGAACAAAGTAGTAAACTGTTTATTTTGATTGTTTTTGCAACTCATCAGCTCCACTAAGTGGTGAGTATATTTTTGCATCCAGGTAACTCCAGTAACTTTATAACCATTTTGCCACTATTGATGTTCACTGAAACTTCCATGTTTTGAAGATGTAACATAAATACAGTTCAGGGCTCACAAGTTGTCGGAGTTGTCTAACGACTCTAAAGTAGACTGAGTGTTACTGTAGAGGTGACTGCCGTACGCCTCTCGGTTCACAATGAGCACCATGACGCAGATTACCAGAGGAATCCCTGTAGCAAGAGTTCAAACAGATAATCTTAGTAATTTTAGGTATATAATACTAGTGTTTGAAGCATTGTTTGAATCACTAATTGAAGATAAGTCACGCAAAAAAGTATGGCTTACCCCACCCCAGAATGCAGAACTTCAGGATATATGATGGGACATAGGCATTGAATACTTTGATGAGGGCAAAATACATGTTAACAGCCTCCAATCCCATCCAGGTGAACGATGCCAGGAGGAAGTAGTGCAGCGTGGACGCCACAGCCACGCAGAGGCCATACACGCCCCAGGAGGACAACCAAGAGTTGACCAGAAACACCAGATTCAAACCCAGCAGAGCCAGAGAGAGGTTGATGAGGATCTGCGAGGGGTAGTCTCTACGAAGCTTTCTGAGTCACAGGTAAGAAGAGAGCACAGAGGAAGTTTTAAAAGAATTGTGAATATTTATTTCTATAATTCCAACACAATGGGAAACATTCTTAACTTTGCTTGCATTGATAATTAAATGAACACCCAAATATTTGATGTTAAGGCGTATTTAGAGGTCTGAAAATGTTTGTTGGGAAAATAAAAATAGCTCTTTTGTCTTACTCAAAAGCTGTGTACGTGAGAACGGTGGTTCCCAAGAACAGAGACGAGACGCCGCAACCAATATAGGTGATGATGGTCAGGATCTGCTCGTTAAGCAGGTCCACCTGAGTCCTGGAGACATCCTGGACACACAGACTGATTAGTCAGCACAATTTCATATTTCAATATCCTGCTAATAACTTGTAACTGTTCCTGTTTCTAGCACTAAATTTTAGGTAGAACGAAAACCTTGAGTAAAACACTAGAAAATAAGTTTTGCTGTTATTAAATTCAGTAACAAAACAAACAAAACCCTACTCTATGATTTTGTGGGTTTTGCACAGAAATAATTGTAAATTGTGTTAAATTTCTTTTGTCAAATGATCAAAGTGCTGAAGTTTTCTTGCAAAGTCTGTACAACGCAGAACATTTTAGTTAGTGATGAGCTTCACAACCCCCAGACACATATAGGAAAATATATTCGCCCACATCACACAGGACTTTGATGAAGAATATGGTTGGAAAAATCTGGGAAATGTCCCAGAAAACCTTCAAGATGCTCTGTATAAATGCTACGCTGCCAGAAAAAAGGTGACAAGTTTTGCAATGTAGGTCTATTCTTAGCTATCAGTTTAACACTTCGCTTTCCAAAGTAAAAAGTGTTATATTCCTTATGTTGTGTGTGTGTGTGTGTATATATATTTTTTTTT
>JAOXNZ010000030.1:8969666-8984926 GCA_028566095.1 Kryptolebias brasiliensis
GTGAGAGTTTTCGGCGTGGTGGTGAGAGTTTTCGGCGTGGTGGTGAGAGTTTTCGGCGTGGTGGTGAGAGTTTTCGGCGTGGTGGTGAGAGTTTTCGGCGTGGTGGTGAGAGTTTTCGGCGTGGTGGTGAGAGTTTTCGGTGTGGTGGTGGAGGACAATGTAGACGGTGATACAGTGGTTGTGACAGGACGAGACTCCGTCACCAGAGTTGGAGGGCTGGTGGTTGTGGTGGAAAGGCTTTCTGTAAAACAGATTCTTTGTCAGATTTTTTTTTTCTGCCCCCAAACACAAGCTCACACCTGTTGAGCCTTTCTTCCTACCAAGAGGTGTGATACATATGCTGCTGGCGTCAAGCAGCAGCTTCAGCAGACCACTCGAGTGGCTGTAGGGCTTTATGAGGTTTGAGTAAACCTCATTCTGGGCAGCTGCCACATCCGATTTGGGGATTATATTTACATGAACCAGGAGGAGTAACCTGCATGAGAACAAAAAAAACAGCTGAGGGGTGGACATTTCCTCTTTCAGTTTGCTTCATTTTTAAAATTATTACTGTGAAAACTACACTGATGGGAAGTTTTACTGGTTTTGCTGCCTGTTTTGTGATATTTCATTTTACACATGGTTTGCCACACTTAAGCATTTTCTTTAATGCTGCTATTCCATAATTACCAATCATTTATTCTGTAGTTCTGTAGGTCAATTTCTGTTATAATTTCTGTATTCATTTGATCATCTGCAAGCTTAAGCAGAAAGATGAGTTGTATATTGTTTTATTAGACAATACTGTCTGTTTTCCTAACAAACTGTGACTGTAGCAGACAGATTTACTGGTGCCAAAACCTTTCATTCAAAGATGAAATTCAGATACATTTATTTATTAAACCTCCTTTCAAGCTTTATAAGGAACTTAAACATTATTAGAGTGGTATGTATAAAGTATTAGATGTATTTTTACATATATTTCTGTAGGTACAAGACAACCTAATTATCTTAAAAAATATATTTTTCAAAGTAAAGTGATTTATATAAACAAAGCAAGAAATGAATTTTGAAATTAGTTGTATTTGGACATCACAAAGGTGCACATTGGTATTGATTTGGAGCATTGAAGTGAACAACAGCATTGATTCAGAATCAGTATCCAAAACCAATTTCATCAAATCTCCAAGAAAAGATTTGTTTTTCTGATCCAATCTAATCTTAACATCTGATTTTAGACATTTAAGTTTGCCCTGTTTTGTGTAAAATGACACCGCGCGTCTACAATGTTCGTTTTGTATCATTTTTCTTGTTTATGGAAATTGTTTTTGATTACGTTTATAGTCAGTAGGCTTCATTAGTGCAACAAGTTGATCCCTAATTCTTGAATCGGCCAACTAGAAGCCAAGCAAATAGCCGGCGTGAAGAAAACGTCAGAAAAAGGATAAAATTGTTACGTCACCTGTTGATATTTTCGGGAGCCCACCGCATCTAAAGAATGACAAATATTAGATATAATAGTTATTTTTACTAAACATGGATCCTGTTTCTCAGCTGTGTCTCGCATCAGTTCGACCTTCTGTTCTCTTGTTTCCTGTCAACACGTGCGCCGGAACGGTCATGTTTACTTAGAGCAAGCAGCTGCCTGTTTAATCTGTCAGCGCAGCTCCAGTGTGCTCACCGTTCTGTCTTCAGACGAGGCTTTCATGTGGTCCTCTGTGCTGGATCTGCGCGGGAGATCAGAGAAACTTAGTTTACGGCTCATTAGTTGTCCCTCTTTGACGCGTGCTATAAAACGAGGTTTAATTTCATCTAGTACAAGTGCTTTTTTTATTACACATTATGCACAAAATCCCTGCAGTAAACGTAGATCTGCTCCTACCTGGTTATTTCAAACACATCCACTCTGTGTAAATTGATTCTGGAAGGCAGAACCTCTCTGAGCTGTAGGAACAAACAAAAGAATTGTAGTCCAACACACCAGAACCATTTAATAGTTACCAAACTCATTTAGGCTACTAGCTGATTTGTTCGATTACATTTTCCCATGTATGAAAGTTAGCAATTATCTTAAAATCTTGTAAGTTGTTACACAAGGGCTTGCACTGCTGCATGCATCCTGTAGGTCAGATTTTTACTTCTATTTGTTGTTGTTTTTTTTTATCTTATAAAAGCTTGAAAAATGCCAGTAGTTAGTCAGGTCAGGTTTGAGTTAATAAAGTCACATTTCGTTTGTTTTACCCAGTTGTGTGCGATGTCTCTGGCGATGTAGAGCTCAGTGTAGTTCACGTCGTAGCGGATAATCGCAAACAGCAGTTTTATTTCATATATGGACCATTCTGCCAAAACATAAACAACCATTAGTTACGAATGCTTAAAAGGTTAAAATACAATTTAAATGTGTAATAATATAGCTACACAAAACTTGGTGTGTAATCTTTTTGTTACTTCTAAGTCCAAATTCTGGTGCGCGTCTTAACATATTTTTTAATTGTTCCAGATTCATTTTATTATTAAAGGTCTTTGCTGTGATGCAGCCTTAAAAAGGCAGCTAAACGCTTTCTGTTTCTGTTTACAAAAAAAACCAAAAACAGAGCTGAGCAGTAAATGAGCATAAGAAACTAAAACTTTAAATGATAAAGAACTTATAGTTGTGTTGTTCTTCAAACATTTCTGTCTAATCATTCAGTGTTTCTTTTGACATGAAATAACCAACATATCAACTTCAAAATGTTGGCCTTATTATTTCATCACTTTTCTCGTTGCAGTATCCAAAATGGTATCATATATTAAATATTTCCATAACAATGACATCAAGTTAAAATAATTTAGTATTGTAGCGACCCTAATATTGTATACATGTCATAGTTTTTCCTTTTGTGGCCATGAAAGACATAATTTAACACACAGTTCACACAGATGTTTTGCTCTTGCCAAACTAAATTCAAAATTTGTAGTTTTAAGTGAAACTAGCATTTCTTGAAGGAATGTATATCACCTCGCCACCTCGAAAGTTTTAAATAAAGATCTTGGATTATCTGTTGGAAATGCCTCTTGGCTACTACCACACCAAATTTTAGTTTGGTGTCTGTAAATCTGATTGAAGTATAGCCTTTTATTGCCAGAGCTAGCTGTGGCAGCTCAGGTTGACTCCAAAAGTTAATTTGTTGGAGATGTACATCCAGTGATTGCTATCTGACAGGTTTGTTTAAATTTGTCCAGTGCTTCATGAGACACACAAGCAATTACATGATTGCCTACCTTTCATGGCAGCGGGCAGTAAAAACACAGTGGGTTCCAGCCTTGCAGAGAATATTAAAATACTGCAGAAACTGGTAGAATTATTGTTAATGCCTACATTTAAGCAAATCAGCTAATGACCTCCGTTTGACCAGCACAGTAACCGACAAAAATAGAGAATAATAAACGTTGCTCTTCTTTCAGAACCTGCAAAAGATGAGGGAGAATCCAGATTTTTATAAAGTTTGGATCAAAGCGAACTCACCACACTGCAGGCTGGAGTCAGACAGTGGATCGCAGTACGAGCTGTCCCAGTATTTCCTCTCCCATTTAACCAAGTCCCCCTCTGTGCAGTTCAGTGACGTCACTTCCTGTTTGCTGCGCTCTCGCCCCCATATCCGAAACAAGGATAATTTGCCCAAGAAACTACTATAGTGAATGATTTGAATATTCCCATCCTTGAGGGTGTGCCCTGCGCCCAGAGTGAGCGATCCGTTGGGGGCCAGTTTGCGGCGCACAGGGTTAATAATAGGTGGCTGGATAGTGTTTTCTGGGAGATACAAAGTGGAGGTTTATTACTCATTGAAATGCTAACAGTGAACATGTTTGTTGGATACGAATAGAGGAGCTAAGAAGTGTTGGACCAAAGCCCACCTGCTGTGATGCTGATAGAGTCTCCATTGATATACAGGGCAGGTCTGTCCTTTTGCTGAGACCAGGTGAGACACAGTGAATACCACTGAGACGGCTGGAGGTCGAAATGTGGAGTAGTCCATTCTACACCAAACAGCCAAACTACTAAACGCCCCCATTTTCCTCCCAAACCAAGCTCAGCGTGCTGAGCCTCCGGGTGACGGTACATGAAGATGGTCCACAGTGAGGAAATCCGTACCTGGAAATGATGCATTAAACCAAGAAGACAGGGGAAATCTGGAAGGAGTAGTTTCTCTTCATTACCTCAAGCTTTGTGTGAAAGCAGACGGTGAACTCTTGGAGAGCAGGAATGGAGACCTGAGGCTTTAAACTCCAGTGGCTGCATCCAGAGGTGAAGCGAGCCACATTTCCCCACAGACTGAGCTGAGGCGCTGACGGAAACAGGTTTACTGTTAAAAGATTGTTTGCACAGCAAGAAAGGAACCTTTTGAGGAGCCTAGTTCCTATTTCCAGGTGATAAAAACATGGTTTAATGTTTTTTCAGGGAGAATATTTTAACCCAAAGAGAAATTTCTTCTCCTAAAGAGTTGAATTTCATTGTTTTTACACAACAGATGGTTGTAGAGAACAATCATAACCTGCTGTTTCCTAAGGCTCAATCTGTTTTTTGTTGTTTTGTTTTTAACTAAATAGGACTGTAATTAACAACACAAATAACATGTTTTGTTGGACTTAAAACAACCTATTGAGACTACATCTATGAGAACAATGTTTGCAAAAAGGGAACAATGATCCAACCAAATCAAGTAGATTGAAGTCTGGATTGTAGGGAAGTACTTCTGCATGTGGGGTAAAGCGTAAAGTCTTGATGTCAAAAGGCTTGAGTGATGTTTCTGATTGGGGCTTAATAAGCTGCTTTAATGGTAAAACATCTGAACCTTTGTCCAAACTCAGCATTAATGACGGTACTGTTTGACATCCTGTCCCATCATGTCTGACTTTTACTGGAGTTATTTCAAGTTTCAGTTTTATTTGTCGTTCACGAGGTTAAAATCACCAAATAGAAAAAAAAAAATTGACAGTAAAACATGTTACATCAGCCCTTCACTTAAAACTATTTTCTTTTCCATTTATAAGGTTCCAGTTTTAAGGTTAGTTTAACACAATGCCAGTAAAAATAAATTCTCGCCATATTTTTGCTACAAAAGGTACAAAGTTGGAAGGCAAAAAACAGCAAACCGAATCTTTATACCTGTGATTTTTTGTTTTTCTTGAAGTACTTTTTTTGTATTTAGTTTGGATCAGATTGTTCTAGTTCCCTTTTTGTAGGTAAACTACGTTCTAACTAGTTAATATTTTAAAATACATCAGTTTGCCCGTGGAGTAAAACATTAATCTCAGCACATCGTACCAGCTTCCCTTTTTAGTGACTGATGTTTGTTTTAGATTTTTTTTTTTTTGACATTTTTACAACCATCACAGGAACTTTCTCACGAAGCAGAAAGCCATGCAGGTTGGGATCCTAAAGGTAGTAAATTCAAATGATAAACTTTTCACGTTTGTGGTGACGATTTAAAACAAGAAAAACAAACCTTTGTTTTGTTTGTATTTCTTTTACAACTGAAAATGTGCAGTAATATATAACTGATTGTAGCATCTTGGTGGATCTTTTTCATGCTTCTCACCTCGCTCCTCAGCAGAAGCTGGGCTTCTCAGCAAACACAGAGTCAGGAACACTTTAATGAGTTTTTGAAAGAAAATCATCACAAATCTGAAAAAGAACGTAAATTTTCTCCAGTTAGATTTTTTTTTTTACATTTCTTGCATTAACAGCATAAAACAACTCCTATTACTTCAGTTTACTGAAAAAGAAACGTTTAAGCAGTTACCCTAACACTCACTAATGCATCCAGTTTTATAAAGAAAGAAGCTCTTACCTTTTTAAAGGAAAATAAACCGTGAAAAGTTGAAGGATCTTGGAGGTGAATCCTGCTCCAGAGTCAGAAGCAGCGGCTGTAACGTCTGGCTGTGATTGGTCTGATTGCGTAGCTTTATGTGCTGAGAACACGAGGAGACAGGAAGAGCACGTGCAAATATTGCATTTCATTTTATGCGAGCAATATATCCGAGTTAGAAGTTTACCGCCACAAAAAGGCATAAAGTAATTCGTAATTAGTTTCACCAAACACGGACGGTTTTCTGCAAACATTTTCTGTCCGTTTAGTGTTTTATCACCCTTAAAGTCACACACAGACCTCCTTGTTCCTGCCTTATTCTTGATGCAACACGATGATAATAAAGTGCTCCTTGTCGACACGAAACTTATTAAAACAATAAACACAAAACTTTTGTCTTATGTGGAAAGTTTATTTCATTTTACTGCAACCACATATCTAGACATGCGGCAAATATTTCATTTTTACAACTATTTCTCTTTCCATGGAGTGAAGACTGAATAGAAAAGTGCATAAAGTTTTATAGATCAAATATATTTTTGCAAATGATAATTTTAAAAAAATGTTGATTATTTATTCTTGTCATATTGCCACTAAAATGTAAGAAAAAACAACTAGACATAAAAGGCACAGAGATTATCACAGTGATACAATTTAAAAACATACTTGTACTTTTTTTTCTTTTGACATCCTGGATCATATTTTTAAAAAGACAAACTAAGCTTTTGTTTGTTTGAACACTTCAGCGACATGAAACAGATGCTGCTGATCAAATCATTTTTGGACTGAAGAATGAAACTGACACAACCTGCTTATAAATTTAATAATTTCAGATTTATTTCAGCAGCAAAAAGCCAACCAAATTGACCTCAGAAACCTGGGAAATGTTCTTCTTTGTTGCATTGTTTTTATTTACTTTCTGTATGATTTTTATGTGACTGAAGAAACAGACAGACCTGAAGTTGCTTTGAGCATCAAAATTAAAGGGACAAAGTTATTTCAGCACTTACGCAGCATCAGAACTAACACACTCAGTAAAAGCCACCCAGACATGGGGAGAATATTGAAATGTAGGCGCAGTTCTCTTTGTAAAAAGGACTACGACGTTAGAAAGCCATTTTGTTTATGAACAGTAGCCGATCATTCCTTGTTGGCGCAGTCAGAGCAGAGGATGTCTCCGTCTTTGGTCACGAAACGTTTGTTGGACAGACTGAGGGAGCATCTCTTGCAGTTGAAGCAGTATTCGTGCCACGAGCTGCCCTCGAAGTTCACAACATTCACACCTTTCCCAAAACCTGGAAGGAGAGGAGAGCGGAGTCAGAGACGCAGCTGATCTGGACCTGTTAGTGTTCAGCTGCTGCTCTGACTGCAGCTTTAAAGTCTCAGTGGTGCTAAACCTTCAGGCGCTGACATTTTATACATCATAAAACACCATTTCTCTTAGCCTGGGAAGTATCTCATATACTTGTGGTTTTACGCTCAGTGTTGTAAAATGGATCCAACCTCCTGAATGTGGAGGGTGAGGTGGCTGCAGTTTACATTTCCACCTCTAGGTGTCACTAAAACCTACAAGTTGGATCTTAACCTGGTTCTGTTCAGCAGTTGTTTCCAAACAGAGCCCGACCAATGTTTGTTAAAGTACACAAACATTGCTAAAAGCCATTTAATGAAGAATCTCATCAACCAATATATTACTTTATGCATGACTACTGTTGTCATCTCTTTGTAACAGTTGAGGCTGAATATGGTATTGGCAATCATTTTTAAAGTGTTTTTAGTTTCTGTAGTTCCTCTCAGGATTCCCCACTTGTTGTTTCACAGCTCACCGCGGGGTTCTGACCCCAGCTTCAGGCACCACGTCTGTGCCGTATTCTACTTACCTCATGTGGATTTGTGTTCAAGTTTACCCATATAGCTTTCTGATTTAGGTTCCCATTTAAAATGTACTTTACTGTTCATGCATATGCACTTTTGTGATGATAGTACATCATTTTTAGGACCGATACTATTCAAATTAGTTCATGTGTCCCAGTTTGGGGAGAAGCCACAAGTTATTTTTTTTGTTTTTTAGCCTTTAAAACAACCACATCAGTGGCTATTTCTCAGCCTAACCAGTAGATTGTTCAGGATGTCAAACTATTGATTTTTATTGTTTGGTTTTGAACAGATTGAGCTAATCAAATATTGTTTGCGGCACTCTGAAGGAACCTTTACTGAGCTAAGATGGGGTCAGGTCATCTCCTCCTGTTTGCAGTTTTTAGTTCAAGCTAAGCTAACGATCTGCCAGCAGCCTCACAGACGGGAGGTAGTGGGATCTGCACATCTAATAGTCCTGTTTCAGACTCACAATTCTGAGTAACATCTAGGAAAATTGTAGTTTGTAACTGAAGGCAACCTGTGATGGGGTTCTGGCAGCCGCTGCACTTCTTGGCCACAGAGCTCTTGTAGCAGTCGACACAGAAGACCTGGTCCTGGTGGTTGGTGAAACTGGACCCAGCCAGAGGCTTTGAACAGGAGCTGCACACAAAGCAGTGGTTGTGCCACGGCTGCTCCTGGTAGTTCACTCCTCCCGAAGTTATTGGCTTTAGGACAGAAATGAGGGTTATCATTGGAAATCCAGATGTAGATTTTGTACAGCGGATTATAAGTATGCAAAGTGTCTGAGCTGGTTCTCTTTTTGAAACCAAATACCTTCCTGCAGCTTGCGCAGTGTTTGGCAAATTTCTCATCATAGCACGGGTTACAGTAAACATCAGTTCCTTTTGTGAGGAAACTCTGAGATCCGATGGGTCTTTTACAGCCACTACAAGTGAAACACTCGTCGTGCCACGAGTTTCCTTTGTACACAACAGTCTCTGTGCCTGCAGGAGACAAGAAATGGATTAATAAATATGAGCGTTTAGTATTTACAGTCTGTAGATTCAGCTAGAGGCAGTATTCACCAGGTTTTAAAATGGTTTGATTCAATGCAGGAAGACTGTACGTACATACTTATAAACTGCGATAGGTTTCTGAGTTTTCTTTAGTTTTCAAATTATCTTAAAAATGCTGGCACTTCAATATTTTATCCCCACAAGCTGACTGCTGGGGGGAAAGATTTTTCAGCACAGTGCATTTCTCCTAATGGTACAAAGCTGGGCCTTGCAGGTGCTGCTCGTACCGGCTAGGATGGATTTATAGCAGCCGTGGCAGCGCGGAGCATCCTCTCTGGAGCAGCACTTCACACACATGATGCGGTCATCTTTGGTGTTGAACGGCTCTTTGGCCAGAGCCTTGTAACACTTTGCACAACGGAAACACTCTTCGTGCCAGGAGCGTCCTTTGTGGCTCAGCTCCTGATGGAGGAAAGAAGTTCCTTCAGAGGCACGCTGAAGACGGTGAACAGACTGCAGAGGACGCTGCACATCCAAAACCTCTTTTACATGTAAATTTATGCTGAGGACGCACCTTTGTCTCCACAGAGATGGGTCGATGGCACTCGGCGCAGGAGTTGGCGCAGAACTTAGTGTGGCAGCGGACGCAGACGGGCTTTCCCTCGCTGCGAACAAACCTCTTCCCTCCGAGGTCCTCGCGACAGTAGAAACACTGCGAGCTGTCTGCCATCGTCACACTGAGATCGACTCACACCTGCAGCAAAAACAGGACAAAACGAGAAGGTAAATAATGTCCAGGATTGTAAAATGAGCTCGTTAGAAGTAGGACTTCTGCTAAGAATTATTATAAATACTTTTTGGTCATTTGTAACTTATATATTCATTTGAGCAGCTGTTCTTTGTTCTGTTTTTCTAACTTCCAGCTGTCTGTGAACTGCTTGAGCTGCTAGTGGAAATAATATGATCTTATTTTCTAAATCTTAAAGTTTGTCATTCTGTCAGCTATCTGTAAGCATGATCTGAACCTTTAAGGCAGGGGTGTCATTACCTCCTCACCAAATCATCAAGTTCTCCTGAAGCACGTCTGCAAGTCACTCATTTAAACCAGGTGTTTTAAAGCAAGAACACATCTAAAACATGCAGGAGAGCGGCCCCGAGGAGCGGAGTTTCACACGTGTGCTTTAAAGTCATTCTAGTGATAGAGGCATACCCAGGGCCGCCGCACGGTGGCGCTGTTGACACACTTTGTGTAATGAAGGAAACGGCTTCTAAAAGAGGTTTGGTTTTTACTAAACTAACTTTCGGATGACTTTTTTTATGACTTGCTTTGACAGAACAATGCCAATGAAAGTAAATGTTAGTTTTATGTAAATATAACTCATCTCTGAACTCATGAAGGAGCTCACATATGATGTAATAAAGTCGTTAGAGGGTATGATAGTCATGGAAATAAACAGCAGCAAGTTGTTGTTGTTTTGCATTTTGATGACTTACTTTGGATTATTTTATGTCAGTTCTACCAGAGCTTTGAACACCATTATTTTCCAGACTTTTATCAGAAGTGAAGCTGGTTCAGTGAATAAACTCAAGTTACAATAAATCTAAGCTTTCCTGCAGCAGTCAGTTTAAATTCAGCCTTAAAAGTTAGTGCTGCGACTTTGCTTTAATCCTTTTTTGATCCAAATTCAACTTGTTGAGGTTTAAGTGTAAAGTCTGTTCCCATCATATGAAGAAGCACAGAATCTTATTCTTTCACTGTTTTTCATCAGCACCTGATTGTTATTAATCGCCTTGTTCTCATTATTTCTATTCCCTGTTTACTTTGATGCTTATTCTTGCAGTTTGTGAGTAATCAGCTGAACTCCAGGACTGGCTTTGGCTTTGGGGCTTAATTTGTTTGAATTACTGCAGAAAATATTTACAAATACCAAATTTATCTTTAAAACAAATCCGGCTTTCGGATAAATGTATTTTCTTTTTTTCTTATGCAATTATTCGATATTACTCATTGAATATTTTGTGGCTGCAGCAAATTTTAACAAATATGTTCCAATCAAGGGAATCCTAAAATTATTAATGTGGATCAGGATCATCACTGACGGACTCCTGAGAGCATTTCTGTAACAATATCTCCCTTTTAATGGTATCTATTCACCAGTTACCAATAAAGTACAGAACTCTTTACAGGATTCCTAAAGTTTTTAAAGCAGTGGTGTCCAGTCCTGGTCCTGGAGGGCCACTGCCCTGCATGTTTTAGGTGTTTGCCTGCTGTGGAGGCTTCTGGGGAACTTTAAGATCTGCTGAAGAGCAGGGAAACGACTAAAACATGAAGGATAGTAGCCCTCCAGGACCAGGGTTGAAAACCACTGTTTTAAAGCCTTACATGAGTTTTCAGACCTCCTGACCAATTTCTGCTTTTAGCTTCGAAATATTCAATGCAATAACTTACCAATCTGTGTACTGTGTATCACAAGGAGGAACAAAGTATCAAGATATCCATTATAATCCATATTTTTAAGCTCAGTTTCTAATTATTAGCAAAATGTTTAGAAATTTTCATTTTCCATGTTTTGCTTTTAATTTCACTTTATAAATGCACTGACTTGGTTTTTCAATGAGAGTATGTTAAAAAAAAAAACACACACTTCTAAACTGCCCACGCAGAGAACTAAAATCACCATGTTGAGCCCCATAATTGTGATCACAGAGCTGTGATTACAGGGTTAGGACTTGAGATTATAAATAAAACACACTGTGGTAAAATCACAGCTATTGAAAAAAAAAAAAAATGAATGTGGAGGAAGAGATGGCGGCAGTCTGTTCACGCAGTAATTTCCCACATTTGGGTCACGCTGGCTGGCGCTCAGGAATTCTCCCAAGCGGCTGAAGGACAGCTGTGTTTGTGTCGACGTGACGAGGTGAACACATGAAGGAATCCCGGCGTGAGGAGCGTGGGGAGGTCTGCATTGATCACAGCTCTTTGATAGAGTTCGTATGCGCGCACACACACACACACACACACACTCCACATCTTACATGAACTACTCCCTTTAAAAGCAACAAACTGTGGGGTTCTCCTGGTTCTAGCCTCATGCCAGTGAAGATTTATGAGGAAGCTAGATTTAAAGGTTAGTTTTTGGGTTTAAGGACCAGCAGAGTTGTGTGTGGCACCCTGGATTCATCGTGCTGTCTTTCCCAGTGAGGAAGCTGTAATTTGTCAGGTGGTTAAATCTTATCTGAAGCACTCTAATAGATTTAAATCCTATTAGGAATTAATGCACGTTGTGTTAACGATGTTGCCAGAAAACAGCTGGCTGAATTCATTTTGATTTTGAGAAAATAAGAGTAAAATAAAAGGCCTGGCATTCCTTCACCTGCCGCCTTCCACCCCAAAGTTTTAAAGTTGGATCGTGTTCTGTTGAGAAAGGGCCAGCGTACGTGTGGAAGCAGCTCCATTCCCTTTGTGCAACAGGGCCGTTAGCTACGCTTTCCTGTTGAGTAATCACCAAAGTAATGTTTAAACAGTCGCCCAGGCTTTTCACACAACATTACTGATGTGTTTTTTTTAGATGGTGCAAGAGGAAAGTAACGCGATGTGTGAAAGTTCTTAAGAGTTCATCTAAAGACCAGTCACTGTCTTTTAGTGGCACACCAGCATGTACCGTGTCATGTACCGGTATGTGGATAGGAATTTACTGCCCAAAGCATTCTTTGATCTCACTTGTCACCATATTGTGCTTTAAGTGATCAAATATGTTTTTTCTCCAGGGACCCACTAAAACAACATTCAGGGCAACACTGAAACTCCCCAACAGTCCAAGAAACATTTTACTCCAGCCTTTAAAAGCATTATTGTAGTCAGGGAGGCTCTAATAGACGTTGCCTGTTGGACAGGCATGTGGTTCAGGTTAGAGGTGCTGCTGCTCAGAGAGGAGATAAAGGTTTGCCTTCTCAGTAGACAATAATGGAACTGTCTGAGGGTGACTTCATTGTCACTGGACAAATATTTCCCATTTAGTGACCTAATTCATTACTTATTAGTGGAAAGGAAACAAGAGGTTTTATTGGTTTAGTGGGTGAGGCTGCTGATCTGTCTCCAGTGGCAGACAGCACTTTGCCGTTTCCTTCTAACCTATAGGAACACATTTACCCTTATTTGTTCTTTATGCCTGCTTTCTTTCCCCTTTTCCAAAACTTTACCTGCCTTAAACCCACAGATGTGTGAATTGTTGTTTAGTTTAAAACGCTGCAGATAAGGCCGCAGATAAGGCCGCAGTAAGACGCGGCTATCAGCAGCGTGAGCGTCTTATCTGATGGGAAGCAAACAATGGCTGACAGGAATCCAGCCGGGATCCACATGTTGGAGCGAAACTGTCGAGGTCTGCGCGAGGACGCTGCCGCTGCATGTTTTCACCTCGCGCTGCAGTAAATACTCTTGCCGAACAAAAGCTCGACACACATCATTTCCTCTGGTTCGAGCTGCCAAAGCACAACTCTTGTTTCTGATCACCATGACAACAGGGACAAACTTACTCTGCGGTGGACCACAGACCTGCGGCCCAAAGGCTCACGTTGTTCGAATATAAATGTGTCATAAAAACCTCTGTTTGGTCAGGGTAAACATTACATTTCCTCGCAGTTAAGGATTATGTCATTTCATGCTTTTTCTAAATGTCAGCAAATTAGCTGATGAGTAAATTGAGTTTTCCTGTGAGAAAGACGGACTGAAAACACACAACGCCTACATTATGGCTACATCATGTGTTTTTGATTGTTTGTAACAACATTATAGTTTTACGGCATTGCAAAAATCCAATACATGAGCCTCCAGGTGATTTGTTTTTGCCCGCAGCCATGAGAGGCAGGCGAAAATGTGTGATTGCTTGTGTGTGCTTGTATGTCTGTCTGTTAGCAAAATATTTCATTAACCCTTGGACAGATTTCAATGAAACTCTCAGAAAGTAGTCACTGGATGCACACCTAGAAAGGATCAACAATTCAAGATGGCTGCCACAGCCAATCACCCTTAGCGAACACAAACGTGGCTATAACTCAGTGAAATTTACAAATATCAAGCTACAATTTCATGTGGCAGTAGCTGAGAGTCATCTCCAACACATACTCCAAGCACTGTCCATTGCACTACTTTTTCTGCTAAAAAAACATTGACAGTAAATGTTGGAGTCAATGCTGTCTTTCTGTTAGCAAAATATCTCATGAACCACTGAGCAGATTTTAAGAAAACTTTAAGAACCTTGTCGTCGGATACGTGTCTACATCTGATTCACTCCTGGACTTGTCTCAATTTAAGATGGCCGCTACAGGTCATCAACTTTAGCCGACACAAAAATGGCTACAATTTGGTCAGTTTTACAAACGTTAAGCTAAAACTGGATGTGGTAGTAGATGAGAGTCATCCTCAACACATACTCCAAGCACGAACAGATGACGAATGATGTGCTTTTGCTTCTTATGATCAAAGGCTCATCCTTTATTGGGTTAAGTGCTTAGAGGACAAAGCGTTTGTGTACTTCCTGTGAAATCCTACTGAATCCATTAAAACCTGAAACACCTGACTGCAACTTACTGCTTTGTGAAACTGAGGTTGTTTTTTTGTAGTTTTTTTCTTTTGCTTTAGGTTGGGAGCACAGAGAGGTGACGTCACGTCGTGAATGTGAAGTGAAATTCCTTCGCACGTTTAAAACACAGCAGACAGGAAGCCCGACGAAAAACAAGGCTGGGCAAACATGACTGGACAAACTGGAACGGTGTGTGTTACTCTGGAGCGTGTGCGTGAACACCAGCCGTGTTTGTGTGTGTTGAGGTGAGCTTATCGCCGAGGAATGCAGTGGAAAACTGAGACAGGAAATCTCCATCAGAAGTGCGAAGCTGGCACAATCCAGCTGCACACACCGAGCTGTCGAAGTGGCCGACCGTCGCTGCTAGTGCAGCTTCACGTTCACGCCCGAGTTCACCTCGTCTTTGAAGGGAAGCGTTAAACGCAGGCTTGGAGAACATTTACCTTCCCGATTTCCTGGCTGTTTAACAACACAGGAAGCTTAAATGTGCAAAAATATTGATTTCGTCTGAACTTCATCCAGTAGTCTTTCTTTGAGCCGGGCTCTCCTCTGCCTGCTGTCATTTCCAACTACTGCTGCACTCACCCCCTCACCCCCCAAAAAAACTATTTAAAAACCCTGATAATGATAATACTCTTGGCTCCTCGTCTACATTTTGTTTTAAAAAGCAGCAATAAGAGGCTGCATTTTGCCTAGATGTCGATAAGTGAATTGATTTAGATCACAGAAACGCAAATGTTTGTAACTTTGTCATTAGCTTCGTGTTTTTCTGCACTTGTGTCTGTTTTCTGTTGCTTCATACGTTAAGGTGAAACACACACACTCATTTATAGTCTAACCGTGTCACATTCTGCTGTATTCTCTTACCTCAGAGGCCACATCTGCACTAAAAGGTCCTAAAATGTTTAAGTTTGAAATCAAAATCGTTGTTTTGTTGGGGGGGGGGGGGGGGGTTTGCCTGATTTGGTTATGTTATCATT
>JAOXNZ010000030.1:8985026-9001051 GCA_028566095.1 Kryptolebias brasiliensis
CCCCGTGGGCCTGATTTGGTTATGTTATCCTTGTTGACTTCTACTAAGTTCGTGTGTAATTAAATTCTTTCTGGCTTTCTGACTTTTAGAGGAGCTCATGTAAAGAATAATTGAACTCTGACCAACACATTCGAGGAGTAGCTTTGCTTTAAATGCCCGTCCTTAATCGTCATTTGATCCATCAGTCCAAATATTTGGAAGCCTTTGAGGTTTGCTGGCGTTTCTTAACAACCCACTGTTCCCGCCCCTGATTCCGATCGTGCTACCTTAAAAATAAAACCGAGCCGCAAGTTCAGCTGAACACCACAGCAGCCCCACAGCCAGAGAATGAATAATTGTTTTCTCTGGCTCCGGAGAACAACATTCCAATCAGTGGAATAAAGCTGATCCAACAGAGCGGAGATGTGCAGAAACACGGCACGTCGCGCTACAACAGGACCGACCGACGGGATGCTTTTACCAGAAGCTGAAGTTTGGCTCTTCTGGGTACGCGCTCGTTTACCCGCTCGGTGACCGAGACATCTGTCAGAGCTGACAAAAACGATTCGTTTCCGGGAGTGTCTGTGACATTTCTCAGGGTAAGAAGAGCACCGGAGCAGCTCTGCTGGGAAGCCCTCTTTAAGGTTCAGAGCTGACGGCAACATTCTCAAGTGAAGACTTCTCAGGACGTCTCCTGGGCTTCTTCGGCTCCACGATGTTCCAGTCTGCTCTCATAAATCTCCCACCAGCTCCCTGTAAATCTCAGCATTTAATCCTTCTTCCAGATTCCAACACTAACCAACTGAGCTGTTTCTAGATTAAAAAAAAAAAAAAAAAACTTAAATGAGTAGTTCTTCAGGGTAAAAAAGAAAAAAGAAAAAAACTAAAGCAATTCTGTAAAATAAAAACAAACTCTTAAAGTTTTTGCACAGGTTCATAAAGAATTCCTTCCTTTGTTCCTTTCCCTATCATTTTCCCGGTTTATTGGCACTCTTTAAACACTTCTGTGTCTGTTTTCCACCCATCGAATCCTCTCGATAACCCTAAAGTGCTGAAACGTTTTAGAGAACAGTCAGAGGGCGGCGTTTGCAGGATTATGTTCTGGTCTGTTAGCATGAAGCTACAGCCACTGGATGGTTACGGATTATCAAGACAGGAAGAAGTAACCAAACCCAGTCGAATGGTTTAAAACCTGCAGAAGCAAACAAAGTGTGCTTCATCCTGCTTGGTTTGGTCTTGCTTGGTGTTATCATGATATCCCATCAGCCTTTTCTTTTAACAACACTCTGTAAGCCTTTAGAAACTGGAGAGTTCAGGTTTTTGTTGGTGAAAGGCTTCTCAGTTCTTGCATTACAAAGAATTTCAGCTTCGAAGGTCCACTTTTTTCTTTTGTTTCGTACTGGACCAAACCCTTTCAGTGGGTGAAAACCTTCGGACTCCAGGCAGACTGTCACCACAGCCACGCTGTGGTCGTCCATGTAGAATGTGGTTGTGATCGTCTTGATGAAACAGTCGAGGCTTTTTCCTAAAATAGATGCTGTAGCTGGAACGTTAAACTGCTGCAGCAGTAAGAAGAAACCCCCCCCCCCATCGTCTTTCACATGGAGGATGCAGCTGTGATCGTTTCAACAAAGAAGTTCAGATTTTAGCAAAATGTGGGATATTTTTCTACTTGAACTCAGTCCATCCTAAATCCACACAGCCTTAAAAAAGCTGCAAGCGTCTCACCGTTTTCTCTTGAATTACCTGAATCTCTTGCTGTTCATACAGTTACCGTTATCACTGAAGTATCTGCCGGAGACTAGTTGGCGACTCTACGAATGAAGCTCGTTCTGTTGGTTACCATCTACATCTCATGACCACAGATGAGCCCTGAAACATGGATGCTCCTGGAAATCGAGCACTTTTAGTTTTTAAGCTCAGCTCCTTCTCCTCATTACTGTAGACTGCAGCCCCAATCTGTTGGTCCGTCTCCTGCTCCATCCTGAACAAGACATCAACATGCTTGAACTCCTCCTAATAACGCAGATACCCCCCCCCCCCCAACCCACAGGGATCATTCCAGCTTTTCCCTAAAGACACCATCCAGCGATCCTGGTAACTAAAATAGCAGATAATCTTCCTAATCCACCTTTAAATCAAAGTTTTCTAACAGGTATGCCTTCAGAAATCATCTTTTGTCTTGTGATTGCCTTTGAAATGGACCATTTTTCTCTGCAGGCTGCCGTAGCGCCGGAACATCCCTTAGTATAATGTTTGACCTCATTGTGAGGTTTTGGGGTTCCCCTTTTTAAATATAGGGCTGGAATCCTGATGATACCACTCCAGACCAATGAAAACAGAGTTTTCAGACCGGCACTCGTAAACAAAACTAGCTTGTTGCCACCAGATTTCAACAACCTAAGAGTCATTTTGAAGCTTTTGAGGTGGAGAATTTGAAAATAACTCAATATTGAAAGCATTTTGCCAGCACAGGTCACATAGTTTTAATAATAAATAGTAGGAACAGTAAAGATCCTAAATCCTCCCCAAAAGTCCTTTGAAACAACTTGGAAAAGAGGCTGAACTAATAATCCAGTTTTTCATAATGTAGTTTGTTTTTCCTCAGCCTGCTCGCTGTTCCCCCAAGTCTCAACGTTGAGCTGAGCTCATGTTTCCAGACCAAACCTCTTTATATTACATTTTTCAATATATAAACAAATCTACAGAATAGATTCAGTGTTGGGAGACACACACACACACACAGCACACAACAGATTCAGCACACCCAGATGTATCCCAACAGGTTTTAACCAGGACAGAAAACAACCGCCAACCATCTCAGTCGGTCTGAAAGCTTCAGAAGGAAAAAGACGGGCCGCAGCCTCGCTGAACTATTTCTGTTTGAAATTCAGAGCTGGCACAGCACAACAGGGAGCTAAGGTCACATGAAGTCAGCCCGCATGCGTTAAGTTTTAGGAGCTTGTAGCGTTTTATTGGACTTCAGCTTCGCCTTTAACCTCTAACTCCCTGTTTCTGTGCACCGCATGTCCACAGATATTTATTGTATTTCGACGTATATGGGTCGAACACGATGTTAGTTTCTCATTATAAACTGTTTTCTTTCTAGAGCATCAGGTCGCATTCAAGCTATTACTGAATGTTAATTGGAACGTCTTTGTAGTATAAACTTTGGAGAAACGCATCTTGAAAACTAGCGTTCGTTGAAAGCGTGCATATCACCTGCCACGCCAAAGTTTTACCCAAAGACCTTGCATGAGTACGTGTTGGGGATGACTCTCAGCTACTACCACACCAGATTTTAGCTTAATATCTATAAAGTGGACTGAGTTGGAGCCATGTTTCTGTTTGCTAAAGTCAACTAGCTGTGGCGGCCATCTTGAATTGGGTTGACTCCAAACATTAATCAGCTGAAGAGGCACAGACAATGATTACCTCACGAGTGTTTCATTACAATCCATCCTCTGCTTTATGAGATATTTTGCTAACAGACATATCAAAGCAAATGCATGCTTTCCTGCCTTTCATTCCAGCGGGTGATATAAAGCATGGATCACTTTAATTTAGATGGATACATGCGCACACAAATTAAAAGGGAAGGCAATGAAAAATAGCTGTACAGGAATTTTTATTGACCTCTGTGAAACATTTTTAGCCTCAGCGGTTCCATCGCTGGATGAAAAAAGGCTCCTTAACTGGTTCCAGATTTCAGGAGCAACCCAGTCATTTACAAGTCAGAGTGTCACACACACACACACACACACACACACACACACACACACACACACACACACTTACCGAGACAGACAGACAGACAGCCAACGCCCCATACAACTTTGGTTTCCTCTGCAGATGTCAAACTGCTGCTGTATAAATAAAATGTGCATAAAGTCACAGCTTCTATTTACTTAACTTAAATCTGCTTAGTCTCTGAACTGGCTGTCTAAAGAAATTAACTTTTTATTTTTTTAACCTTTATTAAACTAGTTTTGTTTGTTTTTTTCCGGCTGCTTCCTTGTTTAGGGGGCACCACAAACGATCGGACAGTCGGATGCCCTTCCTGGCCCCACCGGGGCTCGAACCCGCAGCCTCAGGATCCTAAGTTTTTTTTTTTTGCTAACATCGTTTAAAAGCCGATAACGCTCCTGTTCAGAGAACCGAACCTGCTCTATCCGGTCGGTTCTGAGCTCCGGCATGAAAAGCGCCTCTTTATAAGAATGTCTTACCGGGACTGGAGCGAGGTCTGCGGCGGGACTCCGCTTCACCGACACCGGGACGCGCTTTAAGGAGGACGGCAGAGCAGCCCGAACAGCCGGGCTCGGGACCGCCTTCAAAATAAGACTACATGTCGAGCTGCTGCGAAGGACAGAACTTTCAAAATAAAAGAAAACGTGACGCTGGTTTAAAAAGATTTGAAACGTTTTGAAAATTTAAATATAACTAAAGAAGTATATTTAAAATGACAATATTGATCATTTCACTGATATCACATCTGAAAAAATGTATTTCCTACATAAATACTTAAGAACTAAACTGTTTGAGTGCAATTGATATTATTTTATACACAATATTTTACTGAATAAAACAAGAGAAACCCTAATTTCTGAAGCTACTTGCATAGGATTGCTGTTAAATACTTAAAAGCTGGTTTAAATTAGATTAAGCTTTCGTGACGCCAGAATGAGACAAAGTACAATTTCCACCTGGTTCAGACTGAAAATTTACTCACCGTTTTGGTTGAACCACATTTACCTTGAGACAGACCGTCCAAACATTGTGAGTGCATTAAACAGTACCCTATCTGAAAGAACGGGCCTCGTCGAGTTCAAATAGAGTTTTTATTTTCAGTAGTACACTTGTAAGATGTCAAAGTGACAACACACAGTTAATAACTTCAGGTTTAGGCTCTTCAGAACCCGTCTAGGTCAGTTTCTCCCCAGATTTTTCAAACAGTCACATATGAGCCGGTCGAAGGCGTACTTCGCACAAACAGCAGAAACATGAAACAGTTTGACAGTTTTTAGGAGAAGCGGTTTCCCCACAAATACCCATAAAAGTCTAGAATTATGGTTTAAGTAGATTTAAACAGGACTGAAGCGCAGAAGACAGGATGAATATGCAGAAACTTAAACCTCACAGAGTTTGATCAAACTGTTCAACTTGGCGTGACACTTGGAGGAATTAACTTTTAATTTAATCATTAAAATAAAAAAAAAACTTATGTTAAAGCAAAGATAGATTAAAGGAGATGATTCAATGAAACATAAAGCCTAGAGAGGTCAGAACTGAACAGACAAGCTTGGTTTAAAAACAGTGCACAATGCCGTCAGCGTAATAAAAAACAGGCTAAAATCGTACATTTTTCTACACTTGGAACGCCAACACTACAACCATGTCGTGGCCAAATTATACAGGAGTAATCAGCATCAGTCTAGAAAAAAACCAAAAACAATGCAACATCAAATAACACAAAGGAATCACCTTACCTTACTGCGTTTGAGCAAATCTAAATATGTACAAATCTGCATGATGTCATTGAGTTCCTGAATAGGCACTTGAGTTCAAAACAGTTCATCAGTTCACCCTGCTTCATCTTTAATAACACAACCTCACAAAGACACGGCGCTTACTTTGTTTTTCAGGAAAGAATTTTAAACCCGATGTTAGCAGGAAACCCAGAAACATTAGCCCTAATGACAATATGAGTCCATTCCTTTTATTTTGGGCCAAATCTGTTGGAAAGTCGACAACAAATTTGGCCAGACGAGCCACACACACACACACACACACTATAAGAAAAACACACACAGGGAAGATCTAGTTGCCAAATGTTAAGTAAAAACATGTGCTACAGTATAGAAAGGAGACCAACTCCCGGAATAAATATTAATCTCTCTTGTGAAGTCTTCACTGCAAAACGTACCATTAAGAAAAAGTAGTAGTTCTGGGGTTTTTATTTTTGTTTGTTTTAGCTAAAAGGATTGTAAAAGTGAGCATTCCCTACCTGGCAGTGACAGTACAACACAATAAATAAATAATAAATAAGTTTAATTGATTGTTATATAAATAATTTTTTTTTAAGTAAAAACTGATGATAAAGCAAAGACAGACAGTGCTTATATTTGACTCAGTGCAGAGACTCCTGTTCACTGCTGTGAACGCAGTTAGACTCTTAGATTTTTTTGTTTGTTTGTTTGCTCATAAACACATTTTGAGTTTTAAAGAGGCAAACAGGGACTACAAGAAAAAGAAGTTTAAGGTCGTGTCGAATCGAACGTTTGGTGAGATTAGCTACCCGAGCCTTATGAGAAACACCACGAGGTGATCTTCAAGAACGAGAAGAAAGCTGAAGGAACACAGAACCCAACATCAGTAGGAACTTCACCACCGACGCGACAGCTGCATACGTCTTTAGAGAACACTGGTGTCTAGCCACGAGAAAGCTCAAACAACAGCCACGCATTTTAGCTTCTGTAATAGTAGCCGACTGAGCTTTTTACTTCTAAATAAAAAGCTTTAGATTTTAAAGTACCTTCACTTAGTGTAGTGGAATAATAAACAAGAGAAACATTCATTTACGATTAATTAATTCCATCATGGCTTAAGTTTGTAAAAGCTGAAATAACTCAAGTCAACACCAAACTTTTACAATACTCATACCATTAAAGCAGTTTGTCAGTGGATTGAAAACGTAAAGATTTTCTTGTGGGCGTGGAAAGATTTTTTGATCATTTCTTAATTTGGAAGCAGAAACGACAAACCACATCTTGATGCTGAAGTCGTTCCTACAGTCTATGCCTGTGAGGTTCAGAGCGGGGTGGAGAGGGTGGAGGTGGGAGGGTGACAGTAGTGGGGGGGTCCACGGGGTCGTCCATAGGCAGGACGAGGCGTGTGCCGCGGATTGCCACGTCGCGCTCCGCCACAGTGAGCTCGTGGTCCAGGCTTTCGTTGAATGAGCCCATCCCGCCGCCGGCCGCGGTGGAGCGTTTGGGGTTGACGGTGCGAGAGCCGGAAGAGTCTGTGCTGACGGTGACATCGGCGTACATGGAGCTCACGTTGGCATCGTTCAGGATGAAGTCGGTGTCATCGTCCTGCAGCTGCCCTTCGTTCTGGTGAGTGGCGAGGGCGAAAGGGAAAATTACAAATTCAAATATGAAGAAGAGATCAGGAGAAGAACTGCAGACATACAGCAACTTAAAGAAAGAAAAAAATCCATCTGGAAACACAAAATGAGCCCCATCATCACACTTAGGCCCTGTTCAGACTTGACACTAACATCCGCTTTGACTAAGAGCATTCACACCTAGAAGTAAAATCATAGCCCAAAGAGTTTTTGCAATCTGATGTGAATTACCTGCTCTGTATGCAGATACACACACAGCCACGTCACACAGTGGGCTATCGTAACAATTACACATTATTAACATTCTACATTTAACACTTTAACACGGTTTAGAGCTGTTTGAGTGACATTTAGGTGGAGTTAATTAAACACAACTTCTAATGGGCTTGGTGCTTTTTAAAACACAAAGTTGAAAACAATGATTAGTGAATTCACAAAGCTCTGTGTGAGAGCAAAGACTGAAGCTTTTAACCCATAAAACTCCACCGCAGTAAAACACTGCGCTGACAGCCAACATCAGCACGATGTTAAATTAGGGGAATGTTATGTGATGTAATGCTGCTCAGACTGTTGTTGAGCTGATTCGACCACAGCACATGATAGCTTACGGTGACCACAGCGGGTCCAATCAGCTCTAAAAACAATCAGAACAGACTTCAAACTACAGAGACACTCACCATGTAGTGTGGTAATTTACTCTGATAACAGGTAATTTAAACTTTTAGACAAAAAACAATAAAACCCATATCTTCAGAATATTCCCAAGGATAGCTGTTTAATTATCTTTAATCAGCCAGGAGCTAAAGCAGACTTGTTGTTACTTCAAGATGTTCAGTAATAGCTGTGCTGCTTGTGTGGGGTCACATCATCAGTAGGAGGTCCTTTTTTAGGGCTCAGGACAGATTGTGTTCAGACTACCAAACATATGTGGATAAAAACAGTCCAGACCGCCTGTGAAGGTGGACTGAGTGAAGATGTTTTCAATGTGCATTGAGGCTGTTGACACATGTATTTAGTGCTGTCTGATCACCTAGGATGAATGTTAGTGCCAGGTGTGAACAGGGTCTTTGACATAAATGTTTAAGTCCTGTCAAAGTAGGACACCAAAGAGAAAAAAAGAAAAAAAACAAGACAACCTTAAATATTTTAAGGATTTTCTTTAACTGATAGTCAAATAAACACCTATCAATATCTGTATGCATTGGTGTAAATTTCAGATTTTTGTCTGTGTCAATAAATTCTGCTTAATGTCCAAACCTCATATGCCTGTGGACTGGTGAGACATCGTGCCAGCGGGCCACAACAAGCTGGCAGAGTAGCAGTGAGAGGAGGACCGCTGTGGGTCAGGAGTGGTTTCAGGTAGCTGGTCAAAGAGTTTCTGTCAAGGACTTAACAATTCCAACAAACTTTCTTTCAGTTAAATATTCTGTTTAATCAGATGTCCGTCCATCCATTTTCTTTACCCGCTTTTCCACAGGGTCACAGGGAGCTGGCTCATCTCCAGCAATCACTGCGCGAGAGGCGGGGCCAAATAACACATTTTATATCTGACTAACAAGCTATTTTAGTGAGATTAATAAAATATAAAAGAGATCAAATAACTCTGAGTAAAAATCCAGTATGAACACCTTGAAGCTTGTAAGGAGCACCCTCTGGTGTTTCAAACTGGATTCAGCACCTGTTCCGTTCAGACTAAGTTCAAAGGATACTTGTGGTCAAAGTTGTACCAGATTCTGAAGGGCCAGGCGCTCTCTTGTTTGGTGCTTCTCCGCTGTGACCCATCCAACACAGCAGAACTCTGTGTGACAGCAAACTGCAGTTTAGTTACCCTGTGGTGTTATTATTTTTAGTTTGGTTAAATATGATCAAATAAAATAGGGATTTAAGTTGTACTAATCACTTACAGAGTTTTCTTGATCAGAGTCCACACCCACTCTGGGGAGGGGGGGAAAAAAGTTACCTTGAGGCAAAGAAATATAAACAAACAAAAAGATAAAAATGCATACAAACAGATGCCAGGGCTTACGGTATGCTCATGAAAGACAGCATGGGCGTGGTGCCCCCTCCACAGATCCACACGGTGAAGAAAACGATCAGGAGGGTGGTTGAAAACATCATCTGACGGGCGTAAGTAGCTGTGTCCCGGATAGATAGGGCAAAGGTCATTGCTCCTCGCAGACCTGGCGGAAACAGGAGATGACGCAGCGCGACAATGAGTCTGTGTGTGTTAACTATTACTCATGTTGTGGGGACAGAAATTTGCTAACAAAATCATAGTTTCTCCTTGGTTTGCATCCAAACCAAGGACAAATGGTAGTGGTTTGGTGCTACATTTATGCCCCGAGTGTGAAATCTGTGTTTCTGTGTTTCTTGCTCTCAGGCTGGCAGAACACAATATGCAACTGTGGAAATCTGATAAGTTTGCAAGTAGTTTAAAACACATTTAGACAACGGTTAGATCTGAGTAAAGGCGGTTAACAGTAGGCTGGAAGTTTCTAGAAAAAAAAATAAAATCAGTGTTATGAACATGTTGGAGGTTTCTGTTTCAACTGTAAATGCTGGATGAAGGAGGTGTTATTTACAGCAAAGCTGCTTTTTACGGGTGTTGTTAGTCTAAACGGTCGTTTCTGCAACTTATCTGGGCAATTTTTTTACTACAAGTTAGGATCTACTCAACACTTCATTAAGTATATTAAAAAGGACAAAAGACAGATGAATAATGGTATGTTCAATTTATATCCAAGACATAAAAACTTAGAGCTCCTCATTTTTACCGCGTACCTGCAAACATCATGACGTGCTGAAAATTCGATCCGATCTTGTTTCTGCGGCCCAGGTTGAGGAGGAAGGATAAAGGGTAGATGTTTGCAGCCCTGCCAAGAAACACCGCCACCTACACAACGCAACAATGTCAAGGACACAACCTACTGAGACGATAAGACCGTACTGGTGGATAGATGGTGGTTTGGAAACTCCACGTCAGGGCTGACTAATCCATGTATTTGAGTTCTGTTTGTGTGCGCCGTTGTTGGCTTCAGTTAGGCAGTTCATAAGATGCTGATCATTATCAGGAGCGCAGTGTTAACAGTAAAACTCGCCATTTTTTCTTCTCAGCAACATCTGAAGACTCCTTCCATTGCTCCCTGACACTAACTTCAACTTTCATTGGTGCTTTTTTAACTTTACTGCAATGGAGTCTTGTTTAGGGTGCTGAGTGAAGCTCCAAAGGCTTCAGAAACTGCTGCCAGGGTTCTCCCCCACACCAAACTAATTACAAAATTCTTCTTCTCACCTACAAATCGCTCCACTAAAAGAGCTTTCAGAGTTGCAGCCCAACCCTCCCTGTTGACATTCACAATCCTTGCATATATTCAAATAACCCCTAAAATGTTACTCGTTTTACCAAAGCATACAGTTGAACCTAGTTTATTTTTTCCTTTTTGTTTTTTATTGTTGCTTGTTTTTATTCTAAATCTTTATGTAAAGCCTCCTTGGGTTACATGAAAAGCACTATGTACGTACATAAAATGAAGTCTTTATTGTTGGTAGCAAAATTTGTATGAGGACATGAGAATGTTGGATGAATACTGGTGTCAAAGCATCAGTATTAATTGCAAGTGCAACATTAAACTATTACCAAAGGGTTAAGAAGCCTCATGGGGCTGTAAGAGCTTATTTAGATTAAAGCTTTATACCACAAAACACTTCACTAAATCACCAGAAAGGCCTGGATTTGTTTGCACAAAAGGATACAAAGGCGCCGATGATGAACAGCGGGTTGAAGACGTGTGACTGGAAGGAGAAGAGAGTCAGACCCATGTAGGAGAAGATGAAGTTCTCTGCCAGGAAGTTCAGCAGCTCAAACAACTGTTGGACAAGAGACAAGAAATCTGTCAACAGAGGGGTCTTTGAGAAATGTCAGCATGCGGATTCTACTGGGAACCCAATGTGTTCAAGTTCTAACAGAACCAAGCTGTCAAAAAAAAATAATAATTCTCCAAACTGAAAAGGATTTTCCACTGGAGGGATTGAAGAGTTGTTCTCTTCGGTCAAAACATTTGCCATATTCTGGTGTTCCACAACTATAGCTAACCAAGAACTATCTGATAAATGTCACGTGCTTTGTTCTTTGGACTCTCATATTCTTCATTTGCATGATCAGCTCTTAGTTCTTCCTGTTGGCAGGTAGCTCCACATCAATCCACAAAGCTAACAGCAGTCCTGTTAAAGAGTCCATTTCTTTCACTCTACTTGTGCAAATCAATGCGCTTAAAATTTTAATTCTTTAAATATAATCTTTTCTTGTGGAAAACGCGTGGCCACATTTATTTATATATTTCAGATGCTGCCTAAAACGTCAGAAACAGTGCTGCGATAACCTCCTGCACAACATTTTCCTGTATCATGAAATGATAAGTTACCACTGCGATCACTCAAAGTGTTTTTTATTTAGTCTATCTGTACTTTTTTGTGGTTGTGCTTCAGAAAACCAACAGCATCAATGACATGTGGTATGTTTGTTTAAAATGTAACCCTTGGCTTCATCAGTTCTCAAGATATGAACAACATAATCTTGTAGATTTCTGAGAATTCTCTGGAGTGTGACAAAAATTACAAACCACATCCTCTTTTAAGTATTTGCTTTCAGGGCACTTAGGTTTTGTGGTCTTTTTCTTCTGTATCAGGTCAATTTTGTGACGCTGCAAACTAGATAGTCAGAATATTAAGATAACTCATGACACAGTACCTATATAAATGCTAGCATGCAGCGTTGGTCTGGAGAAAACATGTAAAGTTGCTTAAAAAGAGGTAGAAACAGCGAGATCCAAAAACAAACCAGATGTGACGGTACCTCACCTGTTTGGTCCTGTCTTGAGACTCAGGAGACAGATTGTTGTAGGTGTAATGAGCCTGAGTGATCCCACAGAACAGCACCGCTACCACGCCTGAAGAAAACACAGCGCAGATGGCGGGCAGTATTATAAAAAAAAAACAGCAATTATTTGCTTTTTTTTAATCCAGTATCACATGTCCATCAGCCACGCTGCTACACGGTTGTTCTTGGGATTTATGTAAAGATAAAGCATGTAATGCCTTTTTTCCAATATGGTTTTATAAGCATGTGGAACAAAGAGTTTGCAGCAGAACCACACATTTCTGAAAATTCGCCTTCACTCTGTGATAAACCAGTTTATCTGCAGCCGTGTAAAACTTCAGCTAAAACTATGTGGGCGATTCAAGGAAAACCTAGTGAGTATTTCCAAGTAAAACAAATCAAATGACTCAAGTGGTAACAGCAAAACACAAAGTTCAGCTCTCTGCTGTTGAAACTGCATGCATACATCAGGGTTGCAGACGTACCTGTGAACCCACAGGCCTCGGCCAGCAGAAAAGTGCTCCAGGACATCAGGAAAAAGAGCGCCGTCTCCAGCAAAGGGAAGTCCCTCAGCTTGGTGAACTTGGTCACGTTAGGACAACTTAAAGCTAAGGAACAAAACAGGAGAAGCCGCTTTCTGTCCAAATCACAACAATTAAACAAATGTATGGGTTTGTGTAAGCAACGTTTCACCCAAGAAAAGACTTGGAGCCATTTAAAATTTAATCGTCATGTAAAAGGATATGAAAGCGGTCAAGACTCCGGTAACCACTCCCAGAGCCAAAGAGCCGCTGAAGACGCCCAGAAAGACGCCGAAGGATTTCAGCACGGCCATGGCCTCAAAGCTGTGGCTGTTGTCCCCTGCAGGCTGATACGCCACAATGGAGCTGAAGGCCAAGCAGGGTACATAACATTTACAAGGAAAACAGAGGCAGACTTTTACTAAGAATACAGGAAGAGAAAGTGGTCGAATGTCAAAATAAGTGCTCGTATCAAGTTAGAAACAGAAAGATCAGGCATCAAATCACACCTGAAGCAACTGAAACAGAGTGGGATTCTGAAATATAGTGAATAAAAAGGGATAGGGATTTGCATGCTGAAGTCTTAACCACACTTGGTCAGGCTGAGTTTTAGGCTGATCATGTGTGCAGTCTATACAATATAAAACAACAAAAGAAGAAAGGGATGTGGTTGCAAAGGGAATGCAGTAAAGAGCAATTATTATCCTAAAGGTGATATAGGGCTACATTCTAAATTGAAGATCTGCATCACATTAACAAATGGGTTCTAAGACTTTAACACAAGCAGGTCCACGCTGTCCAGCCAAACCCAACCCACCCACCCACCGAGGAGTAAACGTCTGGTTTTCTCTCTGCTGCTCCTCGGCCTCCTCAGACAAGGCTGAGTGAACAGCTCCAGCCCCCTGCTTACTATGCTTTTCAAAGCGGAGGACAACTCTACATACGTACGTTCAGGCAGGTGGTGAATGACACAGATGGGTGGAGAACGGAAAGCAGTGAAATGACAGGGATTGATGTTAGTGTGGTTCATTTCCACGTGCAGCGTACAACACAAGAAGCTGACTTTCTCACAGTCGGCTCATTAGAAGGTTGTATATGGGCACTGAGAAGTACGACATAAATAGTCCTTGTGCTGTGTTCATTCTAACTTTTAAAAAGAAATGCAGAAGTTCTACTACTTTTTATACTTGAAAAATTACAAGTCATATTTCATTACGTCTTTCGGCTGTAGAATATAAGAATTAGAAACACAAAAAGACAAAACATGCACAGAAAAATGTCACAGAAGCTGCTCGAGCTTCTTGAAATGATAGAACTTCACATTTTTTACAAAATAATGGCTGCGTCAAATCACGGCTGTCATACACAGGAGAAAGAGTTGCATTTGTTATAAATTCCTCAAAAACGATGTGCTGTTTCAAGAACAAAATTTTTTTTTTTAAATGTAAAAATCGATTCTTTCAAGAGGTTTGAGTGGAGTGTACTTAAAACTTACGAGGAGAGGACGATGGCCACGGCATCATTGAGAACACTCTCCCCAAACAGCAGTGCATACAGGTCGACGTCTACTTTCAGCTCATTGAAGATAGCCAGCACTGTCACTGAGAGAGCCGGAAAAACAAAAATACCACTAGGTGAAAGAAAGTCAGACTATAAAACAGAACAAGTAGGCAGAAAACCCTCAGATACACGCAAATACATTCTATGCTGCTTCTATATTTTACATGCATGCAAAATAAGATTGTGGAAATTGTAACTTCAACTAAAAAGTAATCTTATTTTCCTTTAATATTGTACAGTTTGAGGGCGATTCAAGCTCTTGGTGCGCTTCCTACCTGGGTCTGTTGCTGAGACGATGGCCCCAAAAAAGAGGCAGTCGGTAAAGTAAAAATCCCCGCCGAGCTGCCCCACAACTTTCATGAAGGACACAAAGCCGTACATGATGAGCCTACGATGGTAGAAGGAAGCAGAAGGACATTTGCTTCAGTCTAGCATAACATGTCACCAAATCAGCCTGTAAGGCGCAGTAAGAAAACTGACAAATTTTAGCTTTTATGTTAAAGTCAAACATGATCAGTGGACCCACCCGATAACAAAGCAGGAGATAACCGTTCCCATGAAAGCATAGGCCAAGATGGAGCCAATGTTCCTGAAAAAATGCCTCTGAGAAAAAGGAAGACGCGTTAAATCAAAGGTTTACAGGGACAATAACTGAACCTTTCATTGTCAAATAATCCTGTTCTACAAAACTTATACACTAATTACTGTAAATTAAACCAATAATTTCACAAATCCTTTCAAACATCTTACCCTTTTCAAACTGTAACCTGCGTGGAAGATTATGGGAGGCAGTAAAATGTTGAAAAACACTTCCGGGTCGAAGGTCACCTGAAAACAGCAGCAAAGTTGTAAGTTTATACCTATTTGTGTGTGCGCAGAACGCTTTAAACTTGGGCCCTTCCTAAATTTTTAGTCATGAGATTATTCAAATTCAAAATATTCATATTTTGTTTTCTCTTTGTGTATGGAGTGTACCAAATTTTGTGGAAGCTGCCTAAAATCACCAAGATAACACAAATCGAAGAACTGATCCCCTTGTATAATTGGTAGAACGGCTAAAAACAACCAAATGCACCCTCCGTCTACGCCTCATGGCCTTGCCTTTCGCAGCATCTCATCGTCCTGCACTTGGCCTTTGCTCCGGCTGACTTCCCCCCTCAGCGTGTACTCGTAGAATCGCCCGCTGACGTTGATCAGCAAGGTGGCAGGACTGGAGTTGGTGGCGCAGCTGAGGATCATGTCGTTTATGCTTTGGGGCACGTGGATGCCAAACCGCAGGATCACACCCACCAACAGGCCTTCGGGAACAGAAAACAAAAACAAGAAATCAGAAGAAAAGAGGGCTTAGAAAGCAGTTAATAAGAGTAATCAAATGATGACAGTAAGTTTAAAATCATGTTTACTCATATTTGAACAAACTATAACATCAACAGGCAAAATAGCTGCAGTTCCATTTGCTATAAACAACAATGTGTGTAAAGACAAAATTCATATTTTATATGGTCTGATTCTCTCATAACCTTACTTTGACGGCTTAATGAAAGTAAGAAACAAAATATGCATTATTATTTTCTCATATTACTAATTGTCTGCATGCTTTACTCAACAAATCTGAGTGTAAATAGGGGCCAATACTCCACAACTGTCAGACGTCTCCATCCCAAACGGCACTTTGTGGACGTTGCCATGTGTGTGTTTTTGTTTGTTTTCACAAAGTAAACAAACACAGAGTTGGCTGTACTTCACATATTTTTAATCTAAGGACACGTTTACATTGACTGCGTACCTGCATTTCAGCATTGCTTTTCAATATATGTGGAAAACTATTTGGTTAAACTCTTTCAATACGGCACCATTCCATATAGTTCTGGCTAAGCCTTTTCATGTTGGATTAATAATAATAATTTAAAAAAAAAACTCCACATACACAATCTTAACCTGCCAACATATGAAACAGCACCAGTAT
>JAOXNZ010000030.1:9046256-9080310 GCA_028566095.1 Kryptolebias brasiliensis
TGTGATCCTTATCAATCAAAACTGAAATATTTTTGGAAACTTTTCCAAAAGAAAGGTTGACCATTTTGAAGTTGGTCTAAATTATTTGAGAACAGATTTTTACCCCCCAGGCTTTTGGAGACAGTAAGATAATTTATTATTAATTGCATTATTTGTTATAGTAAAGTGCTTTACTGTAGAGTGTACAGTATTTGTCAAAAAACTGAATCTTTGTATAATGCTGTAAAGTATGCTTATGTATTTTTTTTTTTTTTTCTCCTTCTAATTTTTAAATATGACCTAAATGTAATTTGAGACGTTTTTTGTAAATTACACTTGAAGAAATTGATGCTGCTGAAATCCAAATTACAAGATTTGCTCCTGTGGAAGCTAAACTCTTTAGAACATGTCTTTTGATTTGTTTCTGAAGAAGGTTGAGGATTAACTTTCTTTTCTTTTTTTTTTTTTTTGTTTCACCCTAATGATGACGAATCCAAACTGTTGTCTAAAAACCAATTTTTCTGGCATTTAGACGAGTAAAGATTCGTCACAGCATGGACGTGACATTTACTCCCAAACTTTCCGACGAAATATGAAGATTTCCACAGAAACTTGCCAGTAAATATCATCACAATGTTTCTTGATGAGTCTGTGACTCACACCCAGCCCATGTGCCTTTTTGAAATAAGCCCAAACATCTCCCTGTTCAATGCTGTTTCATTCACAGCAACTTTATTTTTCTGTTTTATATCCTGTACATATTGCTGTCATATAAGATGATTTTTTTTCCTTTTTTTTTTTTTTAAATAAAAGTGATTAATGCTCATGGCAGTTTGTGTGTGGCTTTTGTTTTTCATTGTAAAACCTGCTAGAAGTTCAAGTTTGTCCGTGAGTCACCAGTTACTCACATTACTGCCAACGTTGGCTTTACAGTCTGTGTACTTTTACTTTAGCAGGCGTAGGCTGAAAGTAACTCAGTTCTTGCTTATATTTCTTACTCTGTTAAATTCTGTAAAATCTGAAAATACAAATGTTTTTTTCAGATTTAATTAAGGTTTTAACATTTAATTTGTGCCAAATTCATTCACCGCAACCATTTAACCTGTTCATCAAAATTAAATAAAAATGATGAGCTTCTGAGCTGTCATGGAGGGATTGTTCTTAACGTCCACATCTTCCATTACCTGACAATAAAATGACTTCAGGTGATGGTATCTTACCTGTTGTAGATGGCTCTGAAAGACCTCAGTTTGAAGAAACTGAGTTTAATTCTGACCGGATTGACAAGCTAACGACTAGTCAGAGCAGGAGATTGATGCCATCTTAAAAATGGTTCCAATCTCCAAAATTTCAAAGCAGTTTGTGCAAATGCTACTTTATAAACCTTTACATCACAGTTGGTTTCACAGTACAAGGTTATATACTTAGAATTTTTTAGTTATTTACAAGTAAAATGAGCAGTAGCAGCAACTAGTTGCGGTGTTTCTGGTGTAGCCTGGGACACATTTGGAAAGAAAATCACATTTCTGCTATAATGACAAATTGACAGTTGTGTAAACTTAAAAGCTAGTATTTGAATGAGCTGCTGACATTTCTGAGAATGGGAATGTTTTAAGGTGGCAGCAGTTTAGTTAGGTCTAGGCCCTGCTCCATGTCGCCGTTAGCCTATCAGTTTGGTTAGAGTTAAACTAACTAATTGAGGCCATTCCAAGAATGATCTAAAACAGGAAAGATATTGTTTGTGAGCAAACAATATCTTTTTGACACAACCTCACTTCAAAAAGTCTGAACTATTGTTTTAACTTTTACAATAAACTAAATAAGCTCAAATAAACAAGGAAAACAAAGCAATGTCTTGATATAACAAACATAAATGTAGAGACTTTAAATGAAAAAGAAAGTCCTCCTTGTACCTCTTACTGGTCTCACTTCTTTTTAGATATTTTAAATGTGAAATAATCAACAATTTGGCCCATTTTCATTCCTCTCTCCCTTAAAAAAAACACTGAATGGTTATAATTTACATTCATTTACTGGTTAAAATGTATTTTTAGTACATGAAACTGGTACCTACAAGTCAAGAACTAACAAGTCGTTTGTAGTATCATGTCTGGATTACCAGGTTCATTTAAACCATTTCTACATCAGTGTACAGATTTGAAAATATGTAATGAATGTGTTTATTTTCCGTTTGGTTTCAGCAAAAACCAAACAGTAGCATGCACACAGAGATAACTTAATAATCGACTACAATATTGTAAACTGGATTGTTGTGGGTCAAAAGTTTGACATTTGTGTTCCTTGTTTGGTTTTTGTTTGTTTGTTTGTTTGTTTTAACTTTTGACTTCTCAAAGATCCAAGGTGAATGGAAACGATAAATAATCTGTGGGGGAAAGTGTATGTAATAGCTTTTTATTTAAGCCTTTATCTGAACCTGTTCTTTGTGTTTGCCACTTTTTTACCAATTTGTTTTTAAAACTATTCATATCTTAAATATATAGTGACACGTCACAACTGAGTGTTTATTCAAAGAGGGGTTAAAAACCATTTAAAAAGCCAACATTTATCAGTGACCATGTCTGTGTTTTATGGGTTTTGACTAGAAATGAAAGCGCGTCCATCTGCCCTGCCCTCTCCACAGACTCGGCTGCTCTCTAGTGGTCAAAAACATCCTGCTGGTCTGTTAGCGGCTCAGAAATCCAGTAAATCATCATGGATGCAGTTTCATTCTCAGCACCCTTTTCATTTTTCAAGCAAAGTCTTCAGTAGAGTTTCCAGTAATTTATTATTGATGAAACTTGTGCTGTCATAAATCCAGAGTCCCAACAACATCCAACAGTCAACTCTGTCAAGGTTTTGGTTTCAAATGAATTATTTACACTTGGTGTAAAACGATATTTCATCCAAAGGCACTCCGACCAGACTCTTCTTCCACACAGTGACAAAAAATGGTTTCACGTTGTTGAGAAAAAGCCTGAAATCTGGGATAGTTTGATTCAAATAACATTTTTTTTGTTTGTGTTCCATAAACTCATAAGATGAATCAGTTTATTTGAACAAAAGTAAAAAGTGTTGTTTTTTTTCCTTTGGAAACCTTGCGTGGAGGCATGCATCGACTGTAAACACAGGCGTGATTAAATCTGTGATTGTAGGCAGAAATGTGAGTAAAGATTGTGGACTTTTTTGTTTTCTAACAGATTCCATTTTCAAACATCACTTTCTAAATGTGTGGAGCCCCAAAGTGTTTCAACGTGCTGAAGAAAATTAAAAAGCAGATGAGTAAATGATGTACATCAGATATGAATTAAGCACCCCCTCTGCGTTATTTCTCTGAAGCGTTTATCTCATTACGTCAATCCTGATTGGCTGGTGATCACGACGCCTACGTCACCTACCCTTTAACCTTCCAGTGGCCTTTGGGTCAAACTGACCCGAAGTTACAAGGGTGCAGCACTAGAGATGGGATTTATGGCTCTTTGACAGGATCTGGATCTGGCAGATCCGTTACTCTGTCAAGTACCATGTGATTAAGTCAAGTCAAATGTATTTATATAGCACTTTTCAGCAACAAGGCGGTTCAAAGTGCTTTACAACATGAAAACACACACAATATAAAAAGCTAAACTAAACATATCTAAAACATAAGCTAGGATAATCTAAATAAGACAAATGAGCAAAAGTAACATAAACAGATGAAAAACTAAGCTAGGAAACTAGGATGTAAAAAGCTAAACTAAACTTACCTAAAACAAGTCTTACTAAAGATAAACTGAGGAAAACCAAACTAAGATATAATAAAAGCTAACATAAGCTAAAGTAGGACTTAAAAACCTCAGCTGAACAGATCAGAAATTATATAAGCTAAGATAAACTAAACTAAAGGTACCGGAAGGCTAAGTAAGAGTACCGAGGGCCAGCTAAGAGTTAAAAACATTTTATTAAAAGGCCAACTAAAAGTGTCAGGAGAAAAAAAAAAAAAATTCTAAAACACAGGATAAACTAAACTAAAATATAAAATAAGCTTAGCCAAGCAAGCTAAAAGAAGTTTAAACAAGCAACGGCAGGATAAAATTGATTAAGTCATACTAATTTAAACTGAGGAAACCCAAACTAAGATATAATAAACTAACATAAACTAAACTATGATTTAAGAACCTCAGCTGAACAGACTAAGATAAACTATACCTTATGCTAATGCTAATTTAACTAAAGTTTCAGCTAATTCAACTATGCTAATGAGGGAAAAAAACAACGGGAGGAGGGAGGGAGCAACATAGACATATGAGAGAGGGACAGGCAAGACGTTCAGATTAAGGGCGAGGAATGCCCACGAATACTGTCCCAGATAAGCCTCCAGCCATAGTCCTGATAGTGATGGAAAGTTTCATCAGCTGGCCTTGGGAGGAAAGCCGGCACAGATCCACAGGTGTCCTGGAGAAGAGCGTCGAGTTTACATAACATCCAGGAGAATTTTCAGATAGCCAGCCTTCCAAGGCCGACTCAGTGGAGCCAGATTCAGATATCAGGTCAGGCCGACGCCGTAATTTCAAGTTAGCCCTAAGAGTCTCACTGGTACATCTCAATGGCGAATCCAAACAGGCAAATTAATGTGGCCGAGTCAGTAACCTCTCCAAGGTCGATTCCATTCGGCCAGCGAGTTCTAAGGTCCACGCGCCTCTGTTCGCAAAGCAGCTGAGTCTGAGTGTTGACCGCTCGGCACATCCCTTCACACAGAGCAGGCAGCATTGACATGGCCCGAACAGCTGCCAGCGTCTTCTGAATTTCACGATACGCCAGGTAACCGCCAAGTCCAAAAAGCAGAGATCCTGTAATCAAAAATCCAATTATGTACACGTCCTCAACATCCTCGACCGACTTTCCAAAAAAACACACAATCTTCCATTTCTCCCAGGAATCCAAGGTGTATCCAACTGGAGATGTCCCGTCGGGGCAAGGGGGCTCTCCTGTGCCCAGCCTTCTCGTCGAGAAAACTTGATCTGTTGCGTCGAGAGACCAGCTGACCAGATCCATAACAATTTCATTCGGAAATTATGCAAAGAGAGTCTCCAAGGAGCCTCCACCGAGAGCAGGAAAAAAAAAAATGAATTAATCGTTCAAAAGAGCCAGTCTTTTGAACGATTAGTCACATGGTACTGCCAGTAGTACGGCATAAGTCACCACGCACAGCCGTACATAGTCATTCCTCCGGCCCCCCAGTTGAGCGTCTGGGGGAGGCTGACCTAAAACATCTGTCTCTTAAGACAGTGTTGCTGCTGGTCCTGGTGTCTGTTAAGTGTGTCAGGGATAATCATCCACTTTCTGTAAGCCCCTCCTGCACCACGTTTGGTCCTGGGGATGTCAGAGTCTCACTCAGCAGCTCATCCTTGCTTTTGTGTCAAAGGTGGCGGGCTCATTCTGTCCCATTATGTTTGCAGCCCTTTGGTCACCTGTGGAACAGCGGTTAAACAAGCTTTGTCCGGTCCTGGCCCTGCTCGCCTATTGGAATAGGACTAGCAATTTTCGGAGAAGCGATCAGCTCTTTGTGTTTTGGGCGAAACCTCATCTGGGGAAGCCAATCACAAAGCAGTGACTCTCCCACTGGATTGTGGGAGCAATCGCCCTGGCAGATACGCGTCAGGGCGGTCAGGCTCCTGTGGGCCTGCGGGCACACTCCACTCGTGGCCTGGCTGCATCCTGGGCCCTGTTTAAAGGGCGTTCAGGACATGTGTGCAGTGGTCAGTTGGTCCTATCCACTTCCTTTTGCTCGATTTTCTAAGTTGGATGTCTCCAAGTGTGGCCTCTGCTGTGTTATAAACTCTGGGCCTTTGCTGGAACAGGAGGGCACTTTTTGAGTCCTGGTGGTTCTCATGTTTCTCTGAGAACTGGTTTTATGTGAGTAACCTAAAAGATTTTATTGTTTACAAAAAGGTTTATTCCCGTGTTAACCACAACCTCTGTATCTGTCAGCCACATATGAAACATGATATTTGTTTAGGGTTAAGAAATGTCTATAATAACGATGTTAAAAAACATAGCTTGTTGGAGCTTTATGTTGTTTACACAATTTAGTATAATGTTCAATTATTTTAGTGTTTTTTAATCCATTTCACATCATACTGCAGTGTGAAAGAAGTGTTCACACTCAGGAGAAAATTTACTAAAACTGTTACTTTAACTGTAAAAGATCCTGGTGCGCCTCATAATAACATATTACAGAGCATAATTACTCATAAAATAAAGTGAAATCTGGATTTTACTGGAGCTTGTTTTGAATTATTATCCATCTACCTGTGACTGATGAGTATCTTCATGATGGAGGCTCCTTATTTCTCTTCTACGATCAACTATTTGGTTGTAAAAAAATCTATAAATCAAAAAGAAAGAGCAAAAAGCTTCAATAATCATTTCAGTTTTGAAAAATGATGGATTGTTTATCCCAAAACAGCAGATTTTTTAATGCAAAAGTAAAAGAAGACAAGGCTGCACAATTTATCAAACATTTAGTGGTTTTGCAATATCAACATGTTCAATATGTATGATGCAAAGAACTGCAATAAATCGTATAATATGATTATATTATATTGAAGGTTGTGTTCATGCTTTGCATACCAGTAATATATTTCTAATCAGATGGACTCCCACTGCCTGTGAACCCACATCTGGTTTAGATCATAGCAGCCGAAATGCTTAAAACACAATATTCTTCTTATATCGTGCAGCTCCAAAGTAAAACATCTCCTAAAAAGAAAGAAAAAAAATTAGACAAAGCATAGAAAAGAAAATGTAAAATAAATAAACTTTAGTTAATGTTTTTGATGTTGTTCTCCAACTCATTTAAAACACTTTGGGGGTCCAACAATAGGTTTAAAAGTTGTGTTTTTCTGCTCTCACCACTAAACCATCGAAAACATGACTGGGTATGGTTGAGATGAAGTTTTACAGGCAGTCAGTGAGCAGCGACAGAAGCTTTCCCTTCAGACAGACAGCAAACCTACCAGTAAACACTGTTTATAGCCCCAACTCATCCAGCCGACAGATGCAAACACACAGCAGCATCTCAAACACCGACTCGGCTGTTTTACTTTCATTGTCCTCCAGGTGTTTTTAAAATTATGTATCAGTCACTTTCCCAGTACAGATGTAGCTCTCCTATCTTGAACTCGTTCACACGAGGCTGAGGTGTGTTCAGAGCGTGATTCAGAGAGAGATACATGAAGGAAACGTGGCTCGGTCATGACATCACTGATTCAGATTTAAAATGAATCCATCTCTGGCTACAACATAACCAGCTACTGGAGTATCACCACATACACCAGGAAAGGCCAACCGTGGCATAAAGCTAAAGTGTTGCTGGCAGCTACAGGGACACACATGCAAACTGAAAGGTCAGGGGTCAGGATGCTTCTTGTGCTTCTACATCTGCTAGGGTTTAGGTTGATTTAATCAGGCAGCCGATTGATAAAATGGTACCTTACGTGTAAACTGGACAGGAAAGGATTAACAGTCCCAACAGCTGCAGGCCCAAAAGCAGCCACAGCAACAGGAAGCTCCGGTCCAGTTGGTTTATATAACCCCCCACCGCCCCCGACAGTAAATCAACAGAAGCACTGCCTGCTCCCCTTCGTGACCTCCTCGGAGGAATGAACCGTGTTGGGAACAAATCCACTTTTGACGCCTTCCCAGCCGTCCTGGATCTTGATGTCCCCGCTCCGCACCAGCTCGAAGATGTCCCGAGTCAGCTCCACGAACGCCTGAAGTTATAAATAAATAAATAAAATCAGAGGCAAAATGAAAACTAAAGCTTGAGGCAATTTTGTTGAAATGAAGCACAGAAGCATAAAAAAAGCTACTTATTGTTTTACAGATAAATAATGGTCAAATGTTGCAGCTTGTCAGTGCGTCATGATTTGTTGTGTTTTTTTTGGCCAGAGTTACAAACAACCAACTTGGAGAAGTCAGTCTTCACTGCAAGGGTTTCTTACGAACATTTTGTTTATGTAGGACTTCATGTAAAACTCATGTAAGATTTCCTTTAAGGACTGTTGGCTCTGCTTCCTTTTTGTTTACAAAAACTTTTAAATTCTTATCATTCACACCATGTCAAGAATTCATACATTTTTTTATCTGTTTGGTTGCTACATGCGTTTCCTAGACGCCGATAATAGAAAGCACAACATTTATGTCCACCGTTACACCGATGAAACCCTGCTCTACCAGTCCATAAAACTGACGCATACAATCAACCTTCAGAGCTGTATTGTTGATATGAAGGCCTGGCTGATCAGCAACTTTTTCTTTTCAATTCCATGTAGACACAAGTCATTCTTGGTCCCAAAACTATAAAACAATGAACAACACTGTGCTTAACTTCAGGGCAACAGAGTTAATCACTTTGGCTAAATATTTGTCATTTAATTTACATGTTAACCAAGTTTCCAGAAGAGCATACGTGAGATCACATTTCTCTTGTGTTGGCCTCCCTACACTGGCTGCCTATTAAGTTTAGGGTTGCCATCCTGGCAATCCAGCATTTTCCCTCCCAGGGATGTTTTATTAAACACTGTATGATGGTCAAACCCCATCATACATCAATAACCTGAAGAAAGAAATGTTTGTTTTTTTTCCCCATATCAATGGTTATTGTGTCCTTAAACTAAAAATTGTGAGTAAAATTTGTGAAAGGCTGCCAACTATCACTAGGTTCACCTACAGAAACAGCCGTGACTGAAAATAGGTCACCAATGACAACGTTCATGGAAGAGCTGTTTTGGATGGAGAAGTCGGACAATTTTGATGTGTTGGTATGTATTTACACTCAGATTTGTTAAGTAAAGAATGCAGATAAAGGTGCTTTGTTTACAATGAGCGTGGACCTGCATTTCAGAACTGCCTATCATTATATCTGCACCATTTGTTCATTTAGTTCAGGTTAACCTTTTTATGTTTGATTTCATGTTTTGAAACGAGTACCTTTAATTCTTCTCTTGATCAAGATTCTGGAACGTGTGAGTTTGAAACGAAGCCAAGCAGACAAGAAAAGCGTCGCAGCTACCTTGAAGCAGTGAATTAAAGTCCAAACCTTCTCCACGTTGATGGCGTCTCGTGCTGATGTCTCCACGTAGCGCATCCCGTAGGCCCCCGCCAGCTTCTCTGCCTCGTGCTGGCTCACCTGACGCTGGGCCTCCAGGTCGCACTTGTGGCCCACGAGCAGGAAGACGATGCTGTGCGGCTGGACGTGGCTCCGTGCCTCCTCCAGCCAGCTGTGGACGTTCTGGAAGGAGCGGCGGTTTGTGATGTCAAAGAGCAGCAGGCCACCCACTGAGTTACGGTAGTAGGCTCTGGTGATGGACCTGGGAGGACAGTCGGGCAGTAGCAACCAATAATTAGGCAACAAATGTAAAATTTTCAAATAGCTGGAAGAGTTCACTTTTCATATTTTGATGTGAAAGCATGCATGAAGTGATTGATTGAAAAGCTGTGTGAGTCACGGTGCGCTCGCCTGAACCTCTCCTGTCCAGCAGTGTCCCAGATCTGAAGTTTGATCCTTTTCCCCGGCTCGATCTCCACCAGGCGAGAGAAGAAGTCCACGCCGACAGTGGGGTCCGACACCTGGGCGAAGCGGCCCTCAGTGAACCTCCGGATCAGGCAGGACTTGCCCACAGTGGAGTCCCCGATGACGATCAAACGAAACTGGTAAAGCCATATTGTCTCCATGTCTCATGAGAATCCAATCTGTCGCAGAGGAAGTCATTTACTCAGGAGGTCCAAAGTTAAAATCGGTAAGATACCAAGGAAACAAATCCTGACACTAATGAAAACTATTAAAACAGGTATTCAGTTTGTTGGTTAAATTCTACTTCAGGTTTACAACCAAAGAAGTTGGGACTTTCTGGAAAATGCAGTGATTTACAAATTTCATGAACCTATATTTTATTCACAACAGAACAACAGAAGTAAGTGGTACAAATAAGAAACAGCTGCAGGAGCATTTTTACAACAAATTAGGTTGACTGACAACAGATCAGTAAGAGGACTGGGTATAAAAAGAGCATTTTAGAGAGGCTGATTCTGACAAAAGTAAAGATGGGCAGAGGTTCGCCAGTTTGTGAAAAATTACATCTAAAACTGTAGAAGAAATTTTAGAATAATGTTCCTCAATGAAAAATTTTGAAGACTTTGAATATCCCATCATCTACAGCTCATAATATCATCAAAAGACTTCAAGAATCTGAAGAAACTGCTTAAAAGACCAGGCTGAACGTCAGTATTGGGTGCTGTGATCTTCAGGCCCTCAGGGGCCACTGCCTTAAGACCAGGTCCGATTCTGTTCTGGACATCACTGCACGGATCATTACAGATCATTGTCTGTAAACACAGGTCACTGTCCCGTTCACAAATCCAGGTTAAAGCTCTATCATGCAAAGAAAAGGACAGATGTGAACACAGCTGTTGTCTCTGGTCCAAAGCTCATTTAAAATAAACTGAGGCAAAGTGGAAAACTGTCCTGTGGTCAGACAAAACTAAATTTCAAATCTCACAGATGCCATGTCCTCCATACTAAAGAGGAGAGGGATCATTCAGCCTGTTATCAGCACAGTTCAAAAGCCTGCCTCTCTGATGGTATGGGGGTGCATTAGTGCCTATGGCATTGTATATTATATAAAAGCATATACAGGTTTTAGAACATATATTCCCATCCAGACAACATCTTTTTAAGTGAAAGCCGTGCATATTTGAGCAAGACAATGTTAAACCACAAACTGCATCCATTACAGCAGCAGAGAGAGTCTGGGTGCTGAACTGACCTGCCTGCAGTCCAGAACTCTGACTAACTGAAAACATTTAGCGTTTCATAAAGTTAAACATCCAGGAGTTTCTAGACATTGACAGACTCTTGAAGACAGGATACTCCACAGTGGTCAACATGGCTCTGTTACAACTTTTCTGAGATGTGTTTCTGCCATAAAATTCAAAAATATATTTTTTCCCCCTCAAAATATGATAATATTTGATGTTTACTATCTTCCACTGTGAATAAAATATGGGTTTATGAGATTTGCAAATTATTGCATTCTGTTGTTATTTACATTTAACACAGCGTCTCAGAATCGGAGCTGTATAATCACTCTCCTCTAATTCGTTTTTTGTGTGGCTAAATAAAAAAGAAAGACTTCTGGCTTTAGCTATCTCTACGAAAATCTCATTGCTCACAAATGATATCAATCCTCTTATGGATCACGCAAGTTGTGAAGAAAGATAAAACAGTCCTCAAGCATGTAAGAAGGAAAATAAAAAATCTAATTCACACACTGAAAACACTTTAAATCCTCTTTAAACTGTTTGCCTCCTTCCTCAAAATAGCACGTCTGTTTGAAAAGACGTGCAGATAAATCAGATTTACAGACTGTACTGATCGTATGGATAATTCCTGGATTACGGCGAGACAATAGAGGGCTCAAATCATCTTAGCCGTGTCCATGTGATTCACAGATGGCTGATCTAATTTGGGGGGAAGGAAGGAGGTGGAGGCCACTCCTCTCCGGCTCAATAAACAGTGGTGTAGTCGGCCCCCATGTGGATTGTAGAGTGGCCGATAAACACACCGTGAAGCACTGAAGCGAGCCAAATATTAAGGAAGCTAAATTATGTGCTAAATATAGCACATAATTAATGTTACTCAGCTTTTTTAAAAGCCACCGACACCTTTATTACAATAAGTGATGGATTAGCAGTTTTAATTTCAATTACCACATAAGAGCATCGTTTGTAGTAGACATTTAGGACACAACTGAATAAAAACCTATAAATCATTACCTACCTTAATGGAGAGCTCAGCAGCTGCATTAAATAAGCCCCATGTTGTGTCTTCTGAAAATGACCCCGGCTAGCAGCGTTGCTACAGTTTAGAGAAATAACCGTGCGAGAATCGGCGCGTTAACCATCACTGTCCGGGCTTTTTTAAAGGGTAAAACCTGGCAGCTGAGTGAGCGGGTGGAGCTGCTGGACTGTTATTATCTCCGAGATGATGAAATGGCAGCAGGAGGACAGCAGCAGCAGCTGCATCACTCACACATCTCCTCTTCCTCTCCCTCATCAGCACCACAACCGTAACTGTACACAAAGCAGCGCAGGGCTGCTGCGTTTAAGTGCTGTGGGAATTTGATTGAAGGCCGCTATTTCAACAAGCTGACAATATTTAAATGTTCTAATAATTAGATATTGTCTTTGTGTACTTACATTTAGATTCATTTGACATCTATGCAGTTGTCAACTTCACTAGAATAACTTGTTTGTTTACCCAGCTACACTACTTTAGAATATACATAATGAAAATAAAATATATCTTTTATGTTACAGGATACATATAAGTACAATGCTGTGATAATGTGATATGTGGAGAATAAAATGTAACGTACAAGTGTTGCAGTTTGACGTTTTCAGTTAAATACTTTCATTTATGCCTTAATTTAACTTATAAATACAACTAAAAGCAAATATTTCCCCAAGCGTCAATAAAATAATCCATATTTACTGGGTTAAAAAATACTATACCAAACAGAAATCACATTGTGCAAGTGCACAACTAAACAAAAGAAAAAGTATCAATACAAATGAATAACTAATAAAGGCAGAAAAGTAAAACAATAATAAATAAAATTACTTGTAATGATGTTCTTATGGATACATAATAAATGGATTTTATCCATTCATTTTGCGTTTGTGCCCTTTTTACTTCTCTTTTTACTTACATTACTTACTTTAATTAATTTTTTTATTTTAGCTGTTTCTTTTACTGCATTGTTCTGGTTATGTTTACGCCCGCTTTGGAAACACGAAATGTAGCGTTATCCCACTATATTTTGAGATTTTTGTAAATAATAAAAAGTGAAACTTAATAAACTACATATGATTAAAGAAATTTAAAGTTAAGTCAGTCGCAAGACTTTCGTAAAGTAGATAAATCGCTCCAAAACGAGGTTGAGACTGAATCTGAAATTTACGAGCAGCGTTTGAACGCAGCGCCAGCTAACCAACGGTTGGGATTTTAAAACCAATTTAAACTGTCATGGCGGCGAACTCCAGTGATTAACGACAGAAACCGATCTTTTTTTTTCTTTCTTTCTTTTTTTGGGGGGTACCAACGTGACTTTTTGTACGTAACATGGAAAAAAACAGCCATTCTGTAACATTTTCTTTGCTAGTTTAGTTTTACCGTCACGCTCACCAACATCCTGAGGCCGGGGGTTCGAGCCCAGGTTGCGTCAGGAATGTCATCCAGGCGTAAAACAACAAATCTTTCATCCGAGTTCACTCGCTGTGGCGACCCCTGCAGAAGGGAGCTGTCGAAAAAAAAAGCAACAACTTATCAACAAACTCTGACTTCTCTTACTTTTGTTCTGTATTTTTCCTCCGCATCCTGACTTGGAGCCATGCAGCAGGAGCTTCTGTTCAAAGTCCTGGTTATCGGAGACTTAGGAGTCGGGAAAACGTCCATTATCAAGCGGTACGTTCAGCAGGTCTTCTCCCAGCACTACAGAACCACCATCGGGGTGGACTTCGCCCTGAAGGTGCTTCAGTGGGACAGGGACACTGTGGTCCGGCTGCAGCTGTGGGACATAGCAGGTCTGTCACGCTTTAACCCCAAATATAATCCTCTTACTGGGATGTTTTCCACTATTGCAAACCCTGAAAGTTAACTCTAGGGGTACATTTTTACTGTAAAACTAAACAACCAATATTTAGCTTAAATCATGCTGCAGGTGTGGAACATAAAATGTCTTTTTTTTTAACAGTAATGACAGAAAATCAGCTTTTCCTCCCACTGCGTCCCCTGCATGCCTGAGTCCCTCCCTGCATTTGATGCCTGCATGAGGAATGCAGTAGATCTTGAGCCTGCTTGTGACTCAGTAATATCACTCACATGGTGGCAGCTCCTGTAGCTACACCGACGCAGGCCTTTTGTCCTGTAGTCAGAGATGATGTTAGCATTCGTGCCTGACGGCTGTTGTTCTTGCACCAGGACAGGAGCGGTACGGAAACATGACTCGTGTCTACTACAGGGAGGCCGTGGGAGCCCTGGTGGTGTTCGACGTTACGAGGGCCTCCACGTTCGACGCTGTGCTGAGGTGGAAGGATGACCTGGACTCCAAGGTGTCACAGACCAAGGCTTTTGTTTCTTTCTTCGCTGTTCGATTTCAGAGTCTGCTTACGACAGCTACACACCCAAAACAAACCCCAATTTTATTTTTTTAAGTTTTTTTGTGCCTGCTCCACACAAAGGTGAATTATGAGACAGGTAGTACAGATGGAAGCACCCAGATGACAACCAGTTTTACTTTGTCCCTCCGTGAGCTCATCGTGTGCCTGTTCAGGGCTGTTTTCTTTGTAGTCATTTTGTGTTTCATTGACTGCCTCAAACACAAAAAAAATCAAGTAATTATTGGAAAAAGACTGCTCTGAATCTGCCTATCTTTATTTCAAAAGTGTGCACCAGTAGTTGGGTACAAAGAGAGCTGAGGCAGGTGATGAGAGCAGCAGAATTATGTGCACAGCCGAGAATACAGTGCACACGGTTCTCAAAATGTGGCCGCATGGCTCGCTGGTCACTTGATCGCAAACACTCAAAATTCAGTGAGACAGCAATGGAAGATTCACCTGTTCTGAGTCGCCAGCAGCTGCCTCTGCTGTGGAGGTGTGTGAATTTCAATGCTCCAAAGTAATAAAGAGAATATAAAAGGTTATCAGAGACTTTTGTTATTTAACCTGGCTAATTTGCAAGCATGCCACCAAGAGTCTGAACATCTATTTGTTTCACACGTGTAGAAAGTGTCGCCCAGTTGAACTAAAAAGCGGTAAAATGTGAAGAAGAGTGTTACAGCTGATGTGCACAGGCATGTTCACAAGAAAGTGTCACTCTGAACATAGAGGTCTAATGTGTAGCATACAGATTGAACACGTCTCCTTCAGGCTGTGCAGGGAAAAATGACAGGAATTGTGGACAGTTTAAAAATTCCCACAATGGAGCCAAGTTTGACCTTCCTGGGCTTCTGTACAAGCACATGGGTTTTGGATACGAACAGCTACAGTAATTACAACATAATGATTCTTGACTTCTAAACTCGATTATGTCAACATTTATCTTTACAGGATTATTCAACATAACCACTTTTACATTTGAGTGTTGAATAATTACAATTTAAACAAAAAGGAAGATATATGTTTCCACAATTACAACCTGACTTTTGTCTTTCCCGAGGTGACTCTGAACTACGGCAGACCCGTTCCAGCGGTACTCCTGGCCAACAAGTCGGACCAGACGGCTTCCCTGCTGCCCAAACTGGAGTCCTTCTGCAGGGAGAACGGCTTTGTGGGCTGGTTTGAGACGTCTGCGAAGGTATCGTCCCTTTAAAAGGATGGAGCTGCAGGTTTCGGATTGATGTTGCATCTGGAAACCTTTTCTGTGAAGTGTTTAATATAGTTGCTATTTCTATGCAAATAGGCACCATGGAAGCTTTTTTTAGATTAACACCAAAATGGAAAAAAAAATGGGTATGGGTTCTTTTGGAGATCTAAGAGAACCCAGAATTTGAATCCGAAAATCACTGCTCTCTGTTTTCACGTGCACAGCTTTTTGTTTATATTACTCGTTGAAGTTTACAAGTTGCAATCTTTCATTGTCTGGGCTCAGTTTAAAATGCTAAAAAAAGAAAGAAAACTAGTAAAAAATAGTTTTGCTCTGAAGACGTTAAGCTGAAGTCTTTATTGTAGGAAGTTTGTGATCATGATTTATAGATATAGCCTGAAGTTTTTCACCTCTAAATAACATGACATAAAATAGAGAAACGTTACAGATGTGAATTTGCAAACATAAAAGAGTTTTCATGAATCCATCTGAATTTATTCAGCTATCGTGTAGATATTGGCTGATGTAAAAGACACGTTTGTTTTAATCTCCTCCCTCAGGAGAACACAAACATCGAGGAGGCGGCGCGCTGTTTGGTGGAGCACATCCTGACCAACGAGGGGAGCTCGGTGACGGAGCGAGAGCCCGGCTCCGTCGTTCTGTCAGGAGACGCGAGCGCCACCAGGAGCCGTTTTAACTGTTCGTCGTGCGAAAAATAGTGAGCCTTCACGAAGTGAGCAGATTTCAGGGCGCAGGCGTGAAGGAAAGCTGCTTCAGGAGCTGAAGAAGACCTCTGGGTTCTCCTGATCTCAACCCACAGTAGTGTTGCTGCTGACGGCGCAGGCCAACGTCTGGCAACACAAAGAGTGGAGCCCACAGAAAGGTTTTTACAGAGTTTGGGTTCGAAAACATTCTTAGTATTTAACATTTTAAAAAGATGTGCATGCATTAAATACGGGCCTCATCAGAAAGATATGGTAACCTTTTTCTGGACAAAGGTTGTGACATCTATTTGTAATGGAAAAAAGTACAAACTTTGTCATTTTAGATCGTTTCAATTTTTAAAAGATGGATAATTTAAAGGCAGTTTTAATGTAATAGTGGTAAATATTTTACCCTTTATTTGAGTTAATCAAATGCAGCACGTTGTGGGGTTTGTAATAAAATAGGAGACAACAGTTTAAACTTTAATTCAGCCACTGCAGATCCTCCTTTTTATTGAACACGGTTCTGCTGTTTATTTACTCTCAGGCCTTTAACACAGAGCTCTTCTGCCCTACGCTGTCACAGCAGCCCCGTCTGGAGACAAAAAGTAATTTACTGTGTAAACAACACGAAACAAGAAGCTCTGAATGGAACCGAACAACGAGATTTACCCACAAATAAGTGTTCTACAAATTTGCAATTTTCACTTACAATCATAAAGTGCTGATGAAAATTCTGATATAGATGAATTTTTCTGGGTTCAGATTTTATTTTGCCTGTTGGGCTTTTATTAAGAGATTATACAGAAAACCTTCTTGTTGTGTCTCCCACCAGCGAGACAAATCATTTCACTTGGACAAAACTAGAGAAAAGATGTCACAGCTGCAATAAACACCTGGATTAAGACCCTTTAAGACACCTTTGAATCTTAAGAGGCTGCAGAATTTTACCTTATTAATGCAATAAATACTAAGGCTTTTTAACTTAACGTTTTTCATTTTTCAACCAGGTGTTTCTATTTCAGAACAGGAAGTTTATGCTAAAACAACCTAAAAGAACAAAATAAAAGAATGTTTCTTTTGTTTGCATCGTGACATTAAAGTTTACCCGATCTAACAGCACACAGGGGTTTTATAATATTCTAAACTAAATCCCGCGTACCATTCGTGACCGTTATCATTTGCCCATTTATTATTTACATTTGTTGCCAGCTTCATCATCACACCATCTGTAACAACAGTGTTAACGAGTGAGACTGGGTACCAAACCGCTAATAAAATGTTCCCAACATCCGTCAACTCGATGTCCAATCAGTGATGTGTGGTCCGGGGCATCTGGTTTTATTTTCTGCAGACAAAACCACAGAAATCTGACACAAAGAGAAAGGCGAAAATGCAGATGAGCCCTTTCATACAGGTCAGATAATGTGTTTACTATCAGCTAAAAGCTGTAAGGTTTCATCCTGCAGAGGTGAATATCTGACTGCAGACACCCAACAAAAACAGCTCCAATTCATTCAGAGCTGACTCACTGTCAAACTGTAGGCTCCATTGTTGTCGAGACGTTGTTTACGGCTGTAAAATCAATATCCTGCTGGTCCAAATTCTGGCCTGCGCTGCCTTTTTTTTTTTTTTTAAACACAGCTCAGACTACACGGCCGCCTTTGTTGAGTCTGCCTCGAGTATTTTTTTCAAATTCCATATTTTTACTTCCCTCCCTTTGATGTATAATTGGTTCGACTTGTAAAGAAACACCAATTGTCTCGGCATCCTTTGTTAAGCGGACTAAAAGAAATTTAAAAAATATCTTTACAGTTCTTCTCAGGGTTTTTTTTTGTTGTTGTTGCATGAAATAAGAAAATTACTCATTCAGAAATCAGAACTGTATTTATCTGCAGCTGAATTTACAGTAAAGATTCTAAAAGAAGAAACGAGCTGCACAAAAAAAAAAGAATTATTACAACCAGGTAATATCTGAAAGTCTGTAAATAAACAAGAGGAATAAAGACAAGCAGAATAAATGAGCTAAATTTGAAGTTCAGCAGAGACAGAACTTTGTTTCATTACTGAGGTTCAACCTCTGACGTTATATAAAAAGGCAAATAAAGTTCAAAAATTAGGCTGACCGTAAATCCTGGAGAAGAAAAAAAAGAAACAATCAAGTTTTGCATCTAACTTCACATTGCAAAATTAACTAATTTAGCAGGTGCTTTTATTCTCATAAATGAACCAATAAACATATAGGGAATGGCTCAATTTTGCCCTAAAACACTTAAATTTGCGGTGAGGCTGTCAGAGCGACAATATAACCTTGATCCTGGAACAGAAGATTTGGACACAAGTGGATTAAAAGGAACAACTCTTCGTTAAAGAGTCAATGAAAGCTACAGAAATTAACTTTGAAAATAGCCCATTCCAAGAACACTAATGGATAAACGTGAATCTGAAAAGAAATGACAAATAGGATGTATTTATAGAAGCCCATCAGGAAATCAGGAGTACCAGGTATCCAGCACAAACAAACTGTAATTTTAGAGAAGTTAGCTCAAAAGATAGACAACAGAGAGTCCAAATCAGACTGGACCAGAGTAGTGAGTGGGATTCCTCAGGGCTCAATCCTGGGCCCAGTTCTCTTTCTGAGGTTTATAAATTAACTTACCAGCATGTGTTTCTAATAAGGTAAAGTTATTTGCAGATGATACTAGCTTAGTAGTTAGCACTGTTGCCTCACAGCAAGAAGGTCCTGGGTTTAAGCCCCGGGTTGGACCTGGGGTCTTTCTGTGTGGAGTTTGCATGTTCTCCTTGTGTTTGGGTGGGTTTCCTTCCACAGCGTTCAGGCCCAGGCCTCCCTTGAAAAAGAGATCTGTGATCTCAAAGCGATTTGCCTGGTTAAATAAACAGTGGTCATCAAAAATTGCAAGATTTGTTTTTTTATGATTGTCTAAAATATCACAAAATATGCAACAGTAGTTTGACCGCAAAAAGCAGAAAAAAAAATCAAGCTCCACTTGTTCCTGTTTATGAGTAAGCTAGCGTTAGCTTCGAAGCTGCTAGCCGCGGCTACAGGAAGTTAGAAAAGTAACGGGTTTTGAAAAATTCCCATGATCCTTTGCTTTAACAGCGAACAGCAAACCAATGACGTATTTTCTAGCATATACGTCACTGGGAGCAACCGTTTGGACAGCTAGCCTAACGGTTGCGCAGTGTGTTGTAGTTTTAATATTGGTGTTGCTGAGAAAGTTGCTTAAAATTTGATAATTAATCGCTGCCGTGATAAAAGTGCTTCCATCGGTGAGCGATATTCTGCCAGGTAAGGCTGTGAAAAGCCACACACACCGTGCCGCTGTAGGCTAGCTGAAGCTACATTTGTGAATCATAATGCTAAAGTGATAAATTAGCTCCCACCTGGGAAAGCAGCGGTCATTGCAGGTGTCAGTATTTCAGACGGCAGCAGAGTAACCTACACAATTATGTCAAGGTGAGAAACCAGCAGATACCGTTCTTCGCCTTGAAAACCGCCTTCTGCTTTAAGATTCCCTCCCCCGGACCGAGTGGCCCAATCGCCCTTCTTTCTCTGTCACCTGATTCATGTGCTGCCATTTTACACACAAGTTTAACTGACATATTTAAAAAAAAAAAAAATCTGAATTTGTGTATCGGTAACCCTTAAAAGAGAAATCCTCCCTTTTTTTTTTGTACGAAAAAAAAAAAAACAAAAAGAAAAAGGTTGGTGCAGCCAGTGCGGGGAGCTGCGGGGAACAGAGAGGTGTCTGCGGTCGGATCGGGAGGATTCAGAGGACAGAAACCGGCTGAAGAAGAGGAGAAAAAAGCCGCAAAGAAAGGACAGTGCTGCTTTTTGTTTACGAAACCAGTGTTCGTTCATAGGAGATGCAGCATACGTTTGATCGTATTTTTGATTCTTGATATTTCGGCGTCTTTCCTTTTTTTTTTTTTTTTCCTCCCAGGGACACATTCAATTAAAGCACATTCATTGTATTGTCTTCATCATAGCAGCTTTTGTATGCAGGTCGCTCTCTTTCTAGCCGTTTTTATTCCCATCTTTAAATGAGTTTTGAACGCTTTTCTGGACGCGAAGGTCTTCTGTAAAAAAAAAAAAAAAATCTTTTCTTTTTTTTGGGGGGGAGGGTGGTCGCCGCATGAATTCTCCCACCGGATCCTCGTCGGTGTTCTCTGCTGCTGCTTCTGTGCTCTTCCTCCTCCTCCTCCTCCTCCTCACAGAGGGCACTACCCTCCTCCCTGCCACTAAAGACATTTTGATCGTCCTCCCCGGTTCCCCCCACCCGGACATCACCAGCAGCAGCAGCACCCCGTCCTCCTCCTCCTCCTCCTCCTCTTCCTCCTCTGGAACATGTCGGGACAGTCTTTGACGGACCGGATCGCCGCCGCGCAGCACAGCATGACCGGTTCTGCCATCAGCAAAGCCGTCTGCAAGGCCACGACGCACGAAGTCAGCGGACCCAAGAAGAAACACCTCGACTGTAGGTTCAGCATGCCTTCACTCCTCACTGTACAGATAGACAGGCTGCATGCATGTTTCCTCACAAAGGACAGCTTGTACGAACAGCATCCGACCCGGTTTGGGTTTCATTAGACCCCCGTTCCCTTGTAGATTCAGACTGGACACACAGCAACGAGAATGAGCTGGAAGGTTTAAGGAGAAAAAAAAAAAAAAGAAAAGAAAAAAAAAAGAAAGCCAGGATTGGCACTATCTGGGCATGCCATTCAGAGGAAATAGGCCACTCTGGCAAAAAAAAAAAAAAGAGAGAGGGTAATCACATTGCTTTATAGTGTAAGGACTATCTATTATTAACGCCACTATATCACCAGCATACATCCCTCTGGAGACACTTCAGTACATAATGTGCATTTATCTTCATCCTCATTTCCATTACCTCTCATTCAAGTTCTGTGGTGTTTTCTCAATAATGAATGTCCTGCTGTCAGTACTGAGGTGCTAAAAGGAAGAAAAAAAAACCCCACAATGATTGTATGTGTGTGTGTGTGTATTTGTGGTGGGCGTTACAGCAAGGCCCAGGAAATTCTGCTTCTTTATCTCCACATCCTGCTGATCACCTGTGTGTGTGTGTGTGCGTGTGTGTGTGTGTGTGTGCGTGTGTGTGCTGTCTGCACCTGCAAGAGGCTTCCTCACATGTAGATCCTTCACCTGGGATTATCTAGTTTTAAAAGCTTCTTTATAATCAGGATCAATAGAGAGCACGGTTAATCAATGGAGCTGCCAGTCAGACTCACACAGGGAGTCCAAGTCCAGACAGGCAGACAGACAGGCAGACAGACAGGCAGGCAGACAGACAGGCAAAAGAGCGAGATTGGCTAACCCAGGAGAAAATGTGGATAAATCAAGTCTGAGAGACACCACGAGGCAAGAAGCCAAACAGCCCGAGAGCCAGGCATCCAAACTGCACCGCAAGCCAGCAAGTCAGCCAGCCAGCAAGTTTGGCAGCAGATTACTCAATCATGTCCACAGCAGAGATGCTACTAATTTAGTTTTAACACTAAAATAATACCACCTCTGAATTTACTTTACTAAAAAATACTCTAACATTCAGTGGGGTGTCTAAAAATTCACGAGGATATGTTCTTACTGTAATAAGGAACCAGCTTGTTCCAAAAATGTTGGGACATCGTGTAAAACGTAAATTAAAAACAGAATGCAATGATCTGCAGATCTCACAAACCAGTAATTTATTTGCGATGGAAGATATAAAATGTTTCAGTCATTTATTTTGTGGATGTGTTGTGAGTGATTCTCAGCTACTACCACATCAAATTTTAGCTTGGTGTCTGTTAAACTGACCGAGTTGGAGCCATTTTTGTCTTGGTTAAGGTTGATTAGTTGAGCTGTGACGGCCATCTTGAATCAGGCTGACTCCAAAGGTTAATCAATATAATACAGATGTGCATCCAATAATTACCTTCTGAGAGTTTTATTGAAGTCTGCCCAGTGGCTCACGAGATATTTTGCTAACAGACAGACACACCGGCCACAGCCGAAAGGCAAAAGGCCTGAAATGATCAGATAAAGGTCTTAATCTGAACTGTTATTTGTTAAAATTTTCAAGACCGCTACAGATGTTTAAATGCTGCCCACTCTAATTGCCCACCATGATTGGGGGCAGACTTCTCATAAACAACTCAAAAAGCTAGGAGTTCTGAAAAAAGGATCCAAAGCTTTTTTACAACAACTGGATGAATTTCCAGCTGTCAAAATGAATTTTATCCAACCGCTCTGAAAAAACAGAGAAGTTCGTCCCAGACCGAGTCAGTTCACCTGGTCAAGGTGATTCCATGATGCATTTTATTATGATCTTTAGTGAAATACGACTAAAGAAGCTACATGCCTGCTTCAGTCCATTTTCAAAATCAGACACAGCGTTGTGAGTTTTTGCCTTTTCTTTGTCAGACATTTCAGATCGTCAAACAAATGTTAAAGTTAAAAATCATAAAGTAAGAAACAAAATCTGCACGACCTGTTTCTCACATCGATGGTTAAAAATAAAATTGTAAGCAGAATTTGTGACCGGATGCCATCTACTAAGTTTAAGTTAAACGTTTTAATGTATTTTTTAGTCAACGTTTATAACTTGAATCTTAGTTTTTCTCCAGTTTGTGAAATGGAGAACAAATCTAAGTTAATGCGTACCAACTCATGAAAATGGTCTAATTTGTCCCTGTTGTTGACATATTTTCAGTCACTTTGGCTGCTTCTGTAGGTAAGCAGACACACGTGGTAGCTGGCAGCTGTTCACGAATGGTGCTTACAAAGTTTAAATTTAAGGACTTATTAACCCCCCAAATGAGAAACAAACTGTGCAGATTTTGTCTGGAGAGATTTTTATCTTTAACCATCATTTGAAAGCTGTATTTTGTATTTACTCAGGTGATCTTTGTCTGAGTTTAAAAATTGTCTGCTGATCTGAAGTGTAAGTGTAACAAAAAAAAAACAAAAGCAGAAGAAATCTGTAAGGAGGCAAATACTTTTTCAGAGCAGGAACTGTTGAAAGGTGAGCAGGAAATGTCTTTGATGAGGAAGACAATGGAGCCAGTCCTTCGGCCGGCTGAAAAAACCTTGAAGGGAATTAAAAAAAAAAAAAAAAAAAAAAAAGTGAACCCAGCTTCTGCTAAAGAAGCTTCTGATGAGTCATCTGTGAGCTATCTCAGGTTTGCACTTATGTGATGCCCACGCTTTTCCTTTGTGCTCTGCGTTCGAGTCTTTTCTTCCTCTTCAGCCTGGTAAACGGCGACCAGAAAAAGGCGACGCTTCATAACGGAACGTTTATAAAAGCTCTCAGCGGGGAACAACACCGGAAATCGAAACAAAATGATCGTGGGGGACAGAAATTAGAGCTGAGGAGGAAATATGACTCGCAGGTTTAAAAATAAAAATACTTTCCCTAATATTAGTAGTTTGTGCAAACTAGTAACAATTAAAGGCATATAATTTCTTGAGGAAATACGCATCGCCCGCCACCTTTTATGTCAGAGTTTTAGACTCAGATTATCTTATGTTGAGTTTTGTTAAGCTTTGTAAATAAAGTTATGTATAATCTGATTTTGTTAGATCAAAGTTTAGCTCAGTATCTGTAAAATTGACTAAATTATACCCATCTTTGAGTTGGGTCAGATTGCTTTGCTGTAGCGACCATCTTGAATCAAGTTGATTTCAAAGGTTAATCGGTCGTAGATGTACATCCTCTCTATATGTTTTCAAAGTTTCATTAAAATCTGTTCATTGGTTCACAAGATATTTTGCTAATAATACAGAGAAATGCACACAGGCACCAGAAAAGCATTGTTGCTCTGCCTCCGCCTTCATATTTACATATGAATGCACCATATCTGTAAGCAGAGAAAACGATTTTTAGAAACTTTGCGATTCCTTTTTGTAGCCTAAGAAATATTGACCAACTACGCTTCAGCGAGCTGTAAGACTGCAGGTAAACACAGAGATAGAAGAGATGCAACAAACGTGCCAAAATCAATAGTGTCATCAGCTATTGACTGCAACAATTTAGCTTTTGATTATTATTTTCAATTCATCAATATTTCAATAAGATTAGGGCCTTGCACGCCTAACAGCTTTAAAATGAAACCTTGGAGGACATCCAGCCTATATTTATCCATGCGGATCAGAAAATAAAAGATGGTCACCTGGGAAACAATTCTGAACCAGATTGCCTGGAATATTAGTGGTTTGGTATTTATCCGTCCTCTGCAGGCAGCATTAAAATAAAGATGAATTGCAGTGCCGCTTTTCCAAATATACAACTCAAACACAAGCTGCTCATGGACATTATTCAACACGATCTCACCTTTTTAAAGTTGGTCTCTATGGTGATATTGGTGTCAGATTTTGATTAATTGCTACCAATAGCAGATAATAATTAAAGATCTAGCGTTCCGTGAAGGAATGCAGTATCTGATGTAGATGACTCTTAGCTATTCCCAGAACAAATGTTAGCTCAATTTCCATAAAACTGACTTGGCTGTAGCTTTTCTTTGTGTCTGCTAAGCGTGATTAGCTGAGGCAGCCATCTTGAATCAAGTTGACTCCAAATGACAGTCAGTTGTAGATGTACATCCAGCGGTTACTTTCTGAGAGTTTCATTAAAATCCTACAAGTGGGCCATGAGATATTTTGCCAACAGACAAACTAATGAACACGCAAACACAGGCAGTTACATGATCGCCCACATTTTATGACAGTGGGCGAAAATAAACATGAAAGTAATGATCAGGAAAATGACCTGCTCTCCTCAAAGCTGAATCATTAGTTTCAATTGTTAAATTACTTCCGTCGACGGGTTTCATATCATTCTTATATTTTTTTCTCCCAAACGGAACAAAATTAGTTGAAAACCATAAATTGCCTTATTTCCACAGCGCTTTTATCCTGGCTGCCATATTAAGTAAAAATGACAAAGAGTCACAGAGAATTGACGAGAGACGTGCAAAAATCCAAAGGATGATGAAGCCTTGCCTCACAGGCAGCCTGACAGCACAGCAATGGGCTTAAATGGAAACCACTTACTCCCGTATGTGTGTGTGAGTGTGTGTGGGGGTGTCAGCTTAATGACCTTATCTTTTCAGAACAATTTCATGCCCTCAATAATTTTTCATTTCATCTTAAGCCAAGGTCTTAAAACTGAGTGAATAAAGTTTTTATTGCTTTTTACAGTAAGTCTCTTTATGAGTGACTAAATGTCTTCAATCTCACACACAATGTGACGCACCAGTCTTTTATTTTATCCTAATTGTCGCCCACCGTCAAAGACGAAAGATGTGTGTGTGTGTTCGTTTGTCTGTACCGTTGGCAAAATATCTCATGAACCACTGGATGGGTTTTAGTGAAACTGTCAGGAAGTAATTACTCGATGTACATCTACAACTGATTAACGATTGGAGTCAACCAAATTCAAGATGGACGCCACAGCCAACTGATGTAAGGATCACAAAAATAATTTTAGCTGAAGTTGGATGTGTTAGTAGCTGAGAATCGTCCTCAACACCTTCTCTAACACATCTCGTGAGATCAGAATCACGAGATCAGGCATAACGTTATTCTCAAGGTTTGAGCAAAACACCATGAACACCTGGCACGAAAGGTGGAGCGCTGTGTCTTAAAGTTTTAAAACAACATCCTGTCTGACACTGATAGCATAAACCTCATTACCAATCAGGTTATTGATTTATATACAGACTGCAGATTATCAGCTGTACCAGTTTTCTTATCATATAATCAATAGTTTATTTACCCCCCTTTGACTATCAGCACTTCCACAGGCTTTAATCCTGACTTGTATATCATCACTCAAAGAGGGGGGATATGATATAGAAAAATCTAACTGGAGAATTTTTATTTAGATTGAGAGATTTGATGTACAATTGCTAGAAAATAATGTAGACTTTGGCACAAAGGCTTCTTATTTACACCTTGATGTAAATGAGCCTTTGTAGATCAATATTCTTTTCTGTTGGATTTGTTTTTTTAGGATATCTGGAAGTTTTCACTCCCCTTCTTGCGCTGGTTTTGGTGTCAGCCAACCCCTGAAAAAAGGATGGTTTTTTCAGCACCTACCTACCTGCTTCACCAGCTGGTTTTCAGCTATGTTTGTGTAGAACTGAACAGATTGTATCAGTGCTCTGGAGCTTCTCGGTGAGCGTGGATCAGTCAAGATAAGATATTTATACACATGCCACCGTTGTTGCCTTCGTAAAACAGTTTTTATAAGTCTGTGGTTCAGTCTGATGTGCAGATGGTAACTGTGAAGGACGTATGAGACGTGCAGCTTCCTCCCCCTCAACAAGAGAGCTGCAGGCTTCCTAAAGCTGCATAAAAATGGCTCAAAAAGAGATTTAGCCTTTCACCTAGCCTCTAAGCTCCTAGCAGTCTGACTCCAATGGGCTCATAGGATCTATTGCACTCCCCCTGGATTTTTTTTTTTGTTGAACTCCTGACCGGTCAGAGCTTCAGAGCCAGAACAGAAACCTCTTTCATATTAAACAAGGTGGTCATAATGTAACGGGTGATCATTGTATGAGGCGAGGCAGACGTTATTCTGAGAAGAAAGGCTCTGTTCCAGAGCTAAAAGTGGTAACAAATGTCTGTGGGTTTTTGAATTAAATTTAATGGAACTTTTCATGTATCTAATAAAAACATGTTTCACTCTCTACTTCTTAGAGGTGTGTAGACCTTTGACTAATATTTGGCCCTTAAGCAGGAGACAAATGTCATGACATTATTGCTGCAGACGGAATGTGTGGCAGTTCAATTTTTTTTATTTTATTTTTATTGCAGCTAAACCTGAACATGTCAAGGAACTGTATTCAGCGTTATTCTTGTTATTGACTCTGTAGCTCCTGCTGAGATTTTTTTTTTTTTTTTTTTTACACCGATAAAGTAAAATGAAATGAAGCTGAACAGGAATAGCCGAGGCGGGTTGCTGGAGCCTTTCGGTGCTTTCAGTGCATCATAAGTGTAACCATGGTACCAACACGGATTGGTGGGTGCAGAAGACAGCTCTCCTTTTTAAAATAAGCCATGATAGCGCTATTTGCCTCTGAAACTACCTTGGAGTTTCTCAGCCTCTCTATGCTAACTTCAGCTTACCTCCGACTGCTTTTGTCGACGTTTGCATTTCCCTTCAACTTCATAAATATACTTCAGTTTTTGTGTTGATATCCCCTGTTGTCCGTTGTTGTGATTATTATTACATTTCAGCTCAACAGACTGCGTTAGGAGTCTGTTATGTTTTCAAGTATTTTTAAAATCAATTTGTTTATCACTTTCAAATGTTCTCAGCAGTATACAGTATTTTTTGGCATACATTTTGAAGTAAGTTATTCGAGGTTACACCGCCAAAGGTGAAAGGTTGATAAATATTGTTGAACATGAAGCAATGCTTTTGCCCGTATCTGTAGCCAAAAATCTCATGACTCGGTGGACACATTTGAATTAAACTCAGAAATTCCATGTACCCCTACAACTGATTCACTGCTGGAGTCAACCCATATCAAGATGGCTGCCACAGTTATCAACACTAACCAAGACAAAAATGTCTATAACCCAGCCAGTTTTACAGATAATGAGCTAAACTTTGATGTAGTAGTAGTTGAGAGGTATTTACAACATGAGTGTGACATTTCATGATACTGCATGAGGTCGCACATATCGTTATTTTCAAGGTTTGACCAAATTGGCTGCATTTCTGTCATTTCTCAACAAAGGGAGGTTTTAGTCAAAAACGATGGCGGGCAATACACATTCCTTCAAGGAATGCTAGGCCTTTACTTGTTACAGTAATGAAACACTTTAGGTTGGCGTTGTTTGGCAGACTTTACAGTACTTATTGTAAACTGCAAACAACAGAACATGACTGGAAGAGAAGCGTGATCGTGCCGTTTTACAAGGAGTTTGTAAACCTTTGCAGTTTACCAGATGCCACACATGCCTCCCGTTCTGAGGTGCAGCCAGATTCAGAAAGAATTTGGGGCATTGTTCGCACAGCCTGCCCCACTTGTTTAAATTCTAAATCACTTCTTATCCTTTTCTAATGCGTTTCACAGTAAATGTAAAAACTCTTTGAATCACACTCAGCCCGCTGTTTTTCCAACCCCTAACGTTTGTCAAACTGCACAACCTGAGCTGTTTTCTTTAGAGATGTGCTCCACATTTAACTCGAGCTCCAGATAACTGAAATACATATCCATCATAATAAATAAGTAGCTCTGCTGGATTACAGCTACAAAATGGTTTTGTGATACAATAGCTTTGGTTCTGATTTATCTGCCTGTACAGTCTGGTATTAAAAGCTTTTATTTTTATATCTGTGTGCAGTCAGTGAAAATAAATGCAGCAGTCAATGCGACTACAGTCGTTACGGTTGTTTGCTCATTCCATTGATTCAGAACAACTCTACTTTTGAGCTCTCCAAGCATATAAATTACTGTTTTGCCATGTGGCTGCTGCTTTTACACAGTTACTTACAGTAAGTGAGCAGGTTGAGTGAAGGTTTAAAGAAAAAGTACATAAATCCACAAAGAGAACCTGTTTCTGTCATTTATTGACTCCTTTTATTAATGTCTGAGTGTTCAGGTGGTTTCATGCTGGTTTCTTTGTGTCCTCTAGACCTGATCCACTGCACCAATGAGCTGAACGTCAGCATCCCCCATCTGGCAGACACGCTGCTGGAGCGCACGGCAAGCAACAGCTGGATTGTGGTTTTCAAAGCGCTCATCACCACACACCACCTCATGATGTACGGCAACGAGGTGAGCGAAACGCATCGAAGCGTGGATGCCCAGGGCGTAAAAAGGGAATTTTTTTAAAATTCTCGTAAAGACAGGAAAATAGTTTCTGTTGACGCGGCGAACGTGTTTTAATAAAATCAAAAAGGTATTTTATTGCCTCAGTAACATAAAGTCAATGTGTTTATGTGGCCACACACACAGCTAAACCAGTAATTCAGATCTTTTGCAGTGGAGTTCTGTGGGAAGGTTGTGAACAGTTAATATCTTACCTGTTTTAAAAAACTTTACACAACCATCATTTTCACATTACACTGGAAGTGCTACAGCTGGCTGCTGCTACTATTTGCACTTGAATAGAAATAATTAAATGTGAATAAACGTGTAAAACAGGTGGGGATGGAAAGGTTTATAAAATAGCATTTGGATGAACGTTATGAAATCTTTGAGATTAGAATTGTTTTAAAGGGATAGTCTGGTCATTTTGAAGTGATGTTATGTCAGATAGTTATCAGTAGTACCTTATTAACCATGACATTAGTCACAGAGCAGAGTGTGAAGAAAATGGAAGAGGTTTTCACCCAGGTGAAACTAATATCAAGCCAAACGATGGCCCGTTTTTTATGGTTTTTCAAGTACTCTTTCTCAAAATCGTCCTACCCATGTAAAAGACGGTACATTAGCAAATATTAAACCTCTACGTTTTTGCATGACATCATTTGTTTGATTTGTCACCCTTTTCTTGGTAGTCTGAGCTCTATGATGGATGTCACAGATGATAATGTAATTTCTTCAAAAATGACCAGGCTATCCCTTTAATATGGAAGCATTATATTTTAGTCTTGGCCACGTTTAGACTAGCTGTCAGTTCCTTCAGATTTAAACTTTGTTTCTCCAAACGGAGGTTGTTCAAAGAGCTATCTACAACAGGTAAGATATTATTATTTTGTAGTCTTTCCACTCTACTTTAAAAGATCTGAACTACTGCTCTAAAATAAAAAAAAAATTCAGAAAGCATTTTTGAAAACTGAAAAATATCAAAAGCAAGGAAACTACTGTGCTTAAAGAGTAAATTAGGCACAAAATCATAGATATGTTCAGTATTTTGAGTGGTATATAAAACAAGAGGGTAGATATTGTCTTTATATGCATCATTGTTGTGTGTTAATAAAAGGATCAGTTTAATCAAAGGACAAAATGACATTACCTGTATTAACTGGCACTGTTTGCACAGAGACATAAAAGAGACACTGAATGTTTTTTCCAGTCAGAGCTGGAGTTATCGACTTCTCTAAAGAAGCCTGACATGTTGCTCTCCAGGTAGCAGCAGTATCTCTCCAACTCTCTCAGTGGGATTCTTTGAAGCCGTGCCGTCCACGTGTCCAACACAAACTGATGAAGTATCCCGCTGACATTTCAATGACCGTCGTGACAAATCACTGCGCTCCGCCGCTCGCCCTACAAGATCAACGAGTGAAACATCAAATATGTTAAATGACGAGCGGCTCAGATAAAAGAAAGAAAGAAAAAAAAGAGAAACTAGCTGCAGACGTTACTGCAGGGATGATTACTCTCTCAAAACACAGAAGTGCTGTCAAGTTTTTTAAGGGTTGCTGAAACTGACTGAATATTCCTGCATCCCTCCAATTAAGGCAAGAGGAATGCTGCAGAAACCTGAGCAAATACGTAAGTTAATACACGCCTGCTGTTGAGATTGTGAGAGATGCTATTAAGCCTTTAACGCTGTCATGTTTGTCCCAAAACATGCAAATCACTTCTTTAACCAAGTCTAATTTAGATGGTATGTATTTCATGGTATAATTTAAAAAGTTGCCTGCAACCTTGCGTTTCAAAACAGTTTATTAGCTTAAGGTATGTGTTGGGAATGACTCTCAGATACTACCACACCAAATTTTAACCAGGTCTTTGCCATATTGAAGGTTGATTCCAAAAGTTATTCGATGTACATCCAATTTACTTTCTTATTTTTGTCCAAATCCGTCCACTGCTTCATTAGCTGTTTTGCTAACAGACAGAAAGGGCTGATTCCAGCAGTTCATGTTAAAGTTTTAAACACAGAGCTCATGTGATCTGACTCTCAGCTACCATCACACCAAATCTTAGCTCAATAGCTGTAAAATTTACTGCAGTAAACACATTTTTTTTTTGTGTTTGCTAAAATTAATTAGGTCATGCTTAAAACTTTGGCGTGCAAGATGGCGGGCAATGTGCATTCCTTCAAGGAATGCTCTCTTCATTAATATTTATGCAAACACACAAAAGTTGTTTAGCTTTTCTTTCAGCAGCTTAGAACCAACGGCAAGACCACAGGTACACCTGCTGTTTTTAACACCATTTGTTACCTAAATGCAAACCGGATGAACATGTGCTGAATAAACAAGGAATTTGTAGGTGAGACATTAAAAACGTTGCAGAAATAACCAATAAAGGCGACAAACCTTTATTCTCTCCATGATTTTTAATAGCAGCATATTTATTAGTCATTTGACACAGAAAGTCAAGCCATGAAACTGTTAATGAGGTGCAAGGCGACTTTTGTTCAGTGTAAAATGGGCTTTAGAGAATAATTCCACCTACATGACTCACATTAGACCATTTTATGTACTAAAGGACATAAATCTGTATTTTTTTATATAAAAGTATAACCTTGCCACTTTGTAGAAACTGCAGAAACATGTCATCTCAGTGTTTCCTAGTGAAAACAGCTCAGATCTTCTTTCATAGTGATCTCACATTAGAAGTGACAAAGAAAAGTTTCACACTTTTGTCCACCCGTGACTCTTTCAACCTCCTAATGGGAGATTTCTTTTAGTTAGTTGCTCATGAATATTGCTAGAATAATGCCTGAGAAGTGTCCACATTATTCATTCTCTAAGTTGTGTAAAATGGCAACATGAAACGAAGCCCCTTTGAAACGCTTATAAAGCTGTGGCTTCTGTCTACAAGTGCACTAATATTTTACCCAAAAACCACATTTCCCATCTGATGTAAAGGTGATATAACTTAATGTTGTCAGGCAGGAAGGAGAAGATAAATTGCTAACTTTGTCCTCTGTTTTTTTTCTTTTCCTATCAGAGATTGATGCAGTACCTCGCCTCCAGAAACACGCTTTTCAACCTCAACAACTTTCTAGATAAGGCTGCACTACAAGGTGATTTAATGCCATTTGACTGCTTGTAGACTCAGCAGGGCTGTACGTCTAACAAAATGACTTTCTGTCGGCCTCTGCTTGGCTCTGTAACACCATCAATAAGGCAGTATTCAGAGCCTGTTTCAAAAGGTTTGGGTTTGAAAAGGCGCTCTTTGTTTGCTACAAGAAGCTGCTGAATGTAGCTGAAAATTGAAACAATACTAATTCAAAAAGGAGAAAAATAAAAAATGAAACCGCGCAAGAGCTGGTTTGACAATTAGGAAAGGTAGTTTGGTCATGAAAATGCTTATAGTTTGGATAAATTGCCAAGGTGATTGGTCTCTTAACAGCAACTCTTTGCCCCCACAGGGTATAACATGTCAACCTTTATCAGACGCTACAGCCGATACCTGAATGAAAAAGCCATGTCCTATAGACTAGCAGCAGTGGACTTCACCAAGATGAAGAGAGGGTAACACTTTGATGGCATGCAAAATCATTTCTTTCACTTCCTTCTCAACAAACACATTTATTCTGAGAGTTCGTTACGTGTGCGCGCTCTCGTGCGTTTCAGGGCCGACGGCGTGATGCGAACCATGAACACAGAGAAGCTGATCAAAACTCTGCCCATCATTCAGAACCAGCTCGACACACTGCTTGATTTTCAGGTACACAAGCTAATCCTTTTGTTTTAGGACGCTGCAGCAAAGTACTGCGGCGTTCTGATCCAATCTCTCGTTCTCTCCTCCTTCCTGCAGCCGAACTCCAACGAGCTGACCAACGGGGTGATCAACACGGCTTTTATGCTGCTGTTTAAAGACTCCATTCGGTTGTTTGCTGCTTACAATGAAGGTGTCATCAACATGTTGGGTAAATGATCCGATCCACGGTTTCTGTGTGGTGATTTAGATCACAATGCTGTAAATATGATCAGCTCAAGTCAATCCTTCTTGGTCGCTGGTCAGACATCAGTCTGCTTTGAAAGGGAATTTTCTTTTGTGGTTCTCATAATTTATTTCCTAATGGAAATAACTTCTGTAAATTTTAAGGCAATAGTCAAGCTAACCAAATACATCTACTGTCTACAGACGCAGATGAATTTGTTGGTCCCCTTACAGCTCATGAGAACAGTGCTTCATTTCTCGTGAAAAGTGACTCAGTTAAAAGCAGTTATCTAATGTGTAACTGTTCGCCTTTAGTATGTGACAGAATCAACAAAAAATTGTGAAAAGAAATGATTTGTTGTTTATTTTACAAAAAATATTCTAAGTACTGTGGGCAGATTTGTTGGTACCCTTAAAGAGACTATTAATCTTTGCATTGTAGTCATGATTCAAACTAAGTGTTTAACTTTGATTAGTATCACAGGTGCCTTCAAGCTTTTTATCAGCCATTCAACCTACACAAAGGGAACAAATATGCCACTGGGTAGTTTAGTATTGCTGTGTGCACCACACTGACCGTGGAGCAGAGAGAGTAAAGGTGAGAGCTGTCTGAGGAGCTCAGAAAGAAGATTATAGATATCCATGTGAGAGTAAAGGCTATAAGACCATCTCCAAGCAGCTTCATGTTCCTCTGACCACAGCTGCCAATATTAGTAAAAAATACAAGGTTCACGAGAATTTAGCCAACCTCCCATGATGTGGATGCAAGAGGAAATGCAGCCCCGGGTTGTTCAGATGGATAGTGCAGATGGTAGAAAAGGAACCATTCAAGCTGAACTCCAAAGGCCATGGGTGAAGGCCCAGGAGGGCTCTACTATAGAAAATCCCCCCACAAAAATCCAGACTGGAATGTTGACAAGCCCCAAAGTTTCTGGGAGATGTTTTTGGGACTGATGAGACAAAATCTGAGCTTTTTGGCTCAAGTCACATCAGGTTTGTTTTTAAATTATTGTGGAGTACCAACAAATTGATTCGCTTCTGTGTATAAATATGTAGAGATTTTCTTTAGCTGATTGTTTCTTTTTTTTCTCTCTCCTGTTTGTTTTCTGTCCAGGTCCAGACATGAAGGAGGCACGCAAGCACACAC
>JAOXNZ010000030.1:9110498-9134175 GCA_028566095.1 Kryptolebias brasiliensis
CTGGATGACTGAGAATCTACACCAGCATCCCAAATTATTGATTTTACTATATGTCCTAAATCTACATATTTGATTACAGACATAAATATGTTCTAATGTGTTGATAAATTAAAAACAAAGTTGTAAAAAAAAAAAATTTACAGGATAAGAAGGCACATCTTGGGTTTACTTGCAAAACAACTGGTGCTAAAAGATTTTCACCATTCAATAAAACAAAAGGAATATTTTGGTCTTTAATCAAGCTGTCGTGTCTCTTGAATCTGTATTTTAGTCTGATCTGCTTCTGTTAGTATTCGTTAAGTTCTGAACGTACCTGCAGTTTACAGAGGAACCTGTGGATGGCGTTCTTGCCCACGGTGTGGATCTTGCTCCGGTCGAGGGTGATCCGTGCGTCAGGTTTGCCGTCCTCACCCGTCACTTCCTCCAGGCCCACCAGGCCCTCGCCGGCTTCCAGCAGAACACGCAGGATGACGAAACGGGCCTGCATGTGAGCCTTTGCAAAAAAAAAAAAAAAAACCTAAACATGACACTATGTTCTGACAACCATGTAAACACAAGAGACAGACCCACTGTCTCTATCTGGGAAACAACGCAGACACGTCCAACTTATTAGGTGGAATCATAAGAGACACATGAATAATAATCTGTGAGCTGACTTCAAATAAACACCCTCAGGTTCTGTGAACCTGTGGCCCTAAGAGCTTTTAAATGAAGTTCAGTTGCTTTGTTTAAAAACTCTCTGGACTGAATCTCCACCAGCACGCTGTAATGTTAATAATCGAGTAAAGAGCAACTCCAGTTGGACTTTAAAGCTGACTAATTACCTGTCTCCAGCTCTTGCTCTCAGGTGTGTAGAACTCCAGGCCCAGCAGTCCTGCTCGGACCATGCTCAGCCAGTTGATGTACACCACATCCTCTGCGTCTGGTCCTTCATGGCCAAAAATACTGGGACAGACACGCGCAGAAGTTTAATTTGCTGTCCTCTCGCAGGACTTTCAGTATTTGACACATTTAAAACATAAAATATAAAGCTGAAGAAATTTATTTTAAAAATGTCAGGGTTACAACATTCTTTGATTCCACCAAAACTCACCATTTTACCTCAAAGTAACTCCATCTATCTTTCTTTTCTGATCTAAATTTAAATTGCATTTACATCAAATCTGCGAAGCGGTATTCCCAAACGTACCTCAGCACTTGTTTGTTGAGGCACAGATAGAGGCCGACACATTCAGCGCGGCATTCTTCATAAGAAGAAGCAATCGTGGAGAACTTGCTGTCCCACGTCTCACTTCCCCGGTACCAGCTCAACACCTGACAGGTAAAGTCGTAAAATCAGCGCTTTCGGTCCAACCTTACAGTCAGACACGTCAGCGAACGCAAACTCACCGGTTCCCCAGTCTCTGGGTTGACCACCTTACTCTGATCAAAGTTGAACTCGCCTTTGTCATCCTGAGAGAAAACAAAGAGGAATATATGTGCAAATTCTTCCATTCACACACTAGATAAAGAAAATGGGTTGATCTTAGTGTAACACTACAATCTGTTGGACTGACCTGGACAAACAGCTTCCCACTTCCATGTCCCAACAGCTCGTGGAGTCCAACCTGCACCTCGAAGGATGGGCCCTTCCATTTGATGAACAAATCCTAAAGCAAAAAAAACAATGTATATCGTACATAAATCAAACACACAAGGAAAAATAATTACAGAAAATAAGGTGACGACCATCAGGAGGCTGTACATTGTACCTTGTCCTCCTCTTGAAGGAAGGTGAGTTTTTCTTTCTGTGTAGCGTAGGCGACAGCCAGCACGTTACCGAGCGACACGTTTTTAAATCCCTCCGACTGTCTGATGTCATCATCTGTAAACAAACACACAACATGTGAAATATTGGAAATAAATGCCAACCCCCCCACCCCCACAAAACTGACAAACTGAACTGTGTATATTTGACATTATTAAAGTTGTAATCTGAGCATACATACAGTTTGGGATGTTAATTCCAGCTGGAATTCCACTCCCGGCGAACGTGAGGACGTCCAGCGAGGTGAAGTCGGGTTTGAGGAACATGTCTTTCTCAAACTCTTGGGGCCAAGGCAGCTCGGGGAGCAGGACTTCAGCAGAACTCACCAACTTGCCAAAACGCTCGCTCATCGCCTTGTTTACCACCGCAACGAAGCCTAAACACGATGTCACAACCCACAGGTGGCAGATTAGTTTCAATTATCCATTTTTCCTCCACTCAATCATACAGCGTTTTGTAATTTATATTTACACACTGGGTATCCTGCAAGTATTTACTTTTACTCTGGAGTCACACACCAAGGACAGTTTCTCATATCTGAAACTGTCACCATCTAAAAAGCAGCTTAATAAGCAGCTTCAACTCGTATATTTAATTGAAAACAGTTCCAAAGCATAGCAAATATTGAAATTAAGAAATAAAACTAAATTTCGAAAAGTGAGCTGTGTGAATTGTCTTCCAGACTCAGATCTTTGAGGCCTGAGGAGCATTTTACCTCTTCTTAGGACATTTTTCTATAGAAATAATATCAAAGGTCTTTGTAAGTTTATGATTGGAAAGCTTAGGCCTAAACCCCAAAAACTATTCTGTTAATCTTCATCAACTTGTCAGTTACCTTCAAACTCTCCTCTAGAGCCAAATGGGTCTCTGTAGCTCTCTATGAACCCTATATAGCTGGGAGAAAGAGACAGAACAGAGTGAGTAACAAGGGCGAAAGAGCAGGAGAAAGCTTTCAATGGTTAATAAAAAGGGTAGCTCTGGATACTGAGAGCAAAGGTCTCTGAAGTGAACTTTATGATGAAGTGAACAAGAAAAAAAAACCAAAAACAGATTAAAACAAGATGTCTGAGGAAGTAAAAGTTAATGAGGACAAAGACGACTTTTATAGTTCTTTTGTGAACAACAGTGCAGTGAAAAAATGAACACCTGGGCCTGCTTATGATCCGGTCTCACATACTTAAGGAGCCCGAGTTCAGAAACACATTTCAGTGCTTTGGATCACCTCTCAACGATTGGACCCTTGTCTTTGATCCAGTATCGGGAGCCCTCTTTGTGGGCTTCGATAGAACCGAAGGTGAAGCTGCGCTGGTACTCTTCCAGCATCTTCTTTTGGTTCTCATTGGCAGCATAGGCCTGTTGAAACGTAACAAGAATCAAAAGGGATGGAAAAATAATTTTAAAAAAAATCACTAAGTTATTTTCTGTCCTACTGAATTTAATGAGCTCCATCCAAAAAGCCCAAATATCATTGCTTCAAATGTTTATATTAAGACACTGTTGTGACTGTTTATAAAAGTAGTTTTTTTTAACATAGTAATTATATTTTAAAGTTTGAATTCAATTTGATTTCTCTTTAGTTTCGAGATCATACAGTTAAATTTACTGTAGGTTGCGTTCAGTCAGGAATGCAAACATTTCATCAGAACGTCAGGATTGTTTGAGATTAAGCTGATATTTTTCTCATTTGTCATGATGATTTTATATTGATTTTGCCCTGAAGCTTTCATGATTTATTTACATCAAGTTTATGTTCTGTTTCACAAAAGTACGTTTCGGAAAAGTTGAGTTGTAGTCTTTTAGTTTTAGTTTTAATGCAAAAAGCTCCAAAAAAATCCAACTCAGATCATCAACAGTGTGATGAAGTTTGGCATTAAAAGGAAAATAAATGCTAGACGCCGTCAATATTCACTTTCAGCCATTTTTGTTTTTTTCTTTACAGCCGTATCTTCTCAGAGTTTTACAGCTAGTGTAGCCATACATTCAGCTTCGTTTAATAAATCCTGTTTCTCTCTTGTTGCTGCTCACAGAACACTAAATGAAAACTGACAGCACTATTTTCAGATTCCACCATTTCCTTGGCAGTGACTTACCTGTGCTTGTTGGAGGTAATAACAGACTTTTTCCATGATTGGACAATAATCTCCCCTCTTCACAATGAACTCTTTGTCCTCGAAGCTGAAGCTGCCACAGCAGGACTCACACTCCCCGTCTACTGCACAGTCTGTGAAGCAATTCGTTTCTATCAGCCAGGATCATCAACTAGTTACACAGATAATCATTTAAGATCTGTTAGTAACCATGCTGCATTTCATTTCTCAAACTAAAGTGTCCCTGAAGTCCAGCTTCACTTGTGACATTTTAGATGTGGTATTTGTCAAAAGCTTCCCTTTACTCTCATGCTGACCTTTCTGCACAGCTGAAGCCAATCTCACTTCATAACAGGTTTTCCCTCCACCGTCTTTCTTGAACAGACGCGTGTTGTAAGCAGACAGTTTCTGAAGACAAACAGGAATAAGATAAGTCGAACTGAGAAATACCAAAACAAAGTTGATGATTCTGATCAAACCGTTTTAAAAATGCTAAAAATGCTAACCTCAGGAAAAAACAAACCAGAATGGTTAAAATAAGAATGATCGCTTCAGCTATAAATTTGCCTACTTTTGAGTCTAGAAACCTCTGAGCCAGCTCTGCATCCTCCAGACAGCAGTTTCCTGAGAAATAGGTGGTAATTCCCTAAAAGAAACAAAGAAAAACAAAGATACCCAGGTCATACGAGCTTTCACAGGGCGCACACTTCACCGGCTGTGTTCGGTGGCTTCCTATGACTTAAAAATCTAGATTTATTTATAACGCGTTTAAAACCACCAGAGAAAATGTTAACAATAATAGAACACAAACGAAATAATAAAAGTCAAAACAAAAGTGGCTAAAATAAAAGTTAAAAAGAGAAATAAACACCACAAGATTTCTAAGGAAATTGAAAACAGCCACGGCAAACAAAAACACCTTTAGATGTAAATGTTTCATTTATTTAGGATCAATAAATTGAACGGAACCACATCCTCCACAAACAACTTTTCCTACAGACTAACCTTAATAGAAAAGCAAATAAGAATAATTGTTTAGAGGATCTAAGAGATAAATCTCTTAGACAAGGCAGGTGAGACCTCAAATATTAGAAAATGTGCAGGAAATTCAGTTCAGCAACAAAACATTTCCTCAATCAGCTGTCAGAGCTGTCCAGTCCATTTAGTATGAAATTATCTCACTTTAGAAAATATTATGAGTCAAAGACCGCCTAAACTCTGTGTTAAATTATATTAGATCCCACCTTGTCACCCAGGCCAAGCTGTTTCTGTCTGTCTTCAAGAGAGTACATGGGACACGAGCAGCTGTCCCACAGAGCCTCCATCTCACCGGGGTTGTCCTGAAACACCTGGCTGGCCCTCACCAGAGCCTCCAGCTTGTCCTGGATGAAAACGCCACGGCTTAAATTGGCATTACATTTATAAGAATGCATCTTAAAGACATCCCCAGCTTGGAAAACTAACTAGAACATAGACAAACTAGATTTGCTCCCAACATTTGATGTTTTCTTACCTTTGGTAGATTTGGGATGAATTTGGTGTCTCCAAAAGACTTGTAGTTGCCCATGTTTGCATACACACCAGCTGCATACACCAGGAAGGCCTACAGATGACAAACAGAACAAAATGACTAAATAAACTTGTTTACATCTGTTTATAGTTTTATTTAGAAAGAAATGTGTGACAACAGCATTAAGAAGAGCCACCATGAAACTGTACGGCTGTGTACCTGGTACTCCTCAGAGCTGAGGCCAGCTGCTTTAGCGACCTGCTCCAGCTGTTCTGGGGTCTGCTTCTTGAAGACCCTCTGCAGCAGAACAAAGATGTTTGCAGACTCTGGGGACGTCTGCAGCAGCACAGCGAGACCACCATACCTAACAAAGATATGACCCTTCAGTTCACCAAATCCCTTCATTTTCAGCCCAAACCTCTACTGATTGTTGAACGTCAGCGTTACGACCCGACGTTAGAGACGTACCAAGCGGCGCGCGACAGATAGTGGGCGTACATCTTCTCCTGAGGCGAGAGCAAACGAAAGGCTTCGGCACAGTCAAGCCCAGAAACGCCAATGTCGTTTGGGAGGTAGTATTGGGAGTCCACCATCTTGGCTCTGAGATTTAATAATGCTGAGGAGATACTGTTGGGAAGGCAAATTGCAATAAAAAAAAATCAGAGTAAGAAAAACAACTGAAAAAAGCAGGTCATGAGATAAATATTACATATCAATGAATTGCTTGGATCTTAGTTTGATGCATTATGTAAATATAAACTTTTTAAGACACACAAACATTTGGGGGGCACTTAAAGAATAAGAGCAAAGGGATCCATTAAATAAAAGTTTTAGGGTCAGCACAGCAGCTGCTCGGTGAACTCTAGGTTAAAACATCCAGTCAGGTAATCTTGCATGTTTTCTGTTTCGTTTTTATTCTAAAACTAGTAGCAGATATCTCAAAAGTAAAGTGTCTGGTTTCGAAATGTATTCGCCTCGTTGCCTCTTTGATATCAACAGCCTGCAACCAGCGGGACTAAAGTAATTTAAAACCACATGTTTAAGAAAAGAGTAAGTCAACAATCGTGTGAGCATTAGCAGCGCGTATGCTAACGGCGGCAAAGTGGGAACAAACATTAACAAAACTTCTACAAACCGCGCGAGCTTTAAGAAAAAACTGCAATTTTTATGCACGATTGACTCCTCATTAACACATAAATTAGAGGCAGAAAGAGAGGTAAAAGTTAACTCAACATTTCGTTACCTCAAAAATTGGTAATCGTCTCCGCGAACGTCAAATTGCAGTCTCACGCAGTTCACTTCCTGTATTCATTCATATGTAGACCCGCCCCTTGACCAATCAGAAGTTGCATTTTGTGGTTGATGTAAATATCAGCCAATCACAACGTAGATCCCCTGGACGTCGCGACAGACTTTGTATCGCGTGTTTAAATCAAGTATGAAGCTATTAGACAGCTGCACTGATTTTGAATAGATGGATATTGGTTACAATCTGAAACAACCTTTTCTTGCTCTTGGTCTGGCAGATCTTTTCCTTGGCCTTGCAAAATCAGGAAAACATCTAACATTAGCAGAAATGTTTTAGAAGAAAATCCTCACCTAGGCCAATGTTAGCTCAAGTAGAAAAAGTTATCATTCATTCTTATATTATTTTCACAATCTAATAAGCTGTCAGAAAAGGCTAAAAGTGTATTATTTAGGACGGTGTTGTGGTCGAAACCCCACTGTGGGTCATGAAGCACTAAGTGATGGGTCCTAAGAAGACCTGCAGAATTAAAATAAAAAAAGATTGCCAATGGTATATTTGCACCTAATTGTTGCAAAGAGATAAAAACAGTTGCCATCAAGGGATAGTGGTTGACCAGGCTTTTGGTTAAATGGCTGATGTTAGTTTCATTCAAACCAGCAATAGTTGGGGTGATGAATCGCTGCAACCTTTATTTTGAGGTTTAGAAGCTGGAAAGTTTGGGAACAACTGATTTAGATCATTTATGTCTCTGTTTACTTTGGACTTTTTGTGGCTGATACTAAAGACAGTAGTTGGTTCAATTCGTATTTAAATTGTTTGACACCGATGGGAGGCTCAAGGACTCATGCAGTCCTGACGCACCAGTGAGAGGATAATTTAGGCATTTGGAAATGATGTCACCACCAAGCTATCCTTTGATGACTTGTAAATATCTTCACTCCAAGTTCTGGTCAAAAATTGGCGTAAAATAATAACTAAGATACAAACAAGATCGCTAACGTATTTTTTTTTCATTGACAAAGAGCAGAAATAAACATCATTCCTGAAGGCCTCGTTTGGGTCTCATGCACATTAGGATTGTATATATTTGTTGTAAGATTGTTGGAGGTACAAGTACCAGCAAAATTCAAAATCAGAATGTTTTTTAAGGGTGTCTGAAAAGACAGTAAAAGATTTTTCCATACTTAAATGTAAGAAATTTTTAATTAAGAGACTTTGACACACAGACATTTGCAGCAGCTTTCAACGCTGCATTTATTGACCACTAGGAACTTAGATTTTTCCAAACTCTGACTGGAAAAACTCGAAGAAAATGGAACAAGAACACTCACTTCCATGTTGGTTGACTTCCACTTTTCCATATACTTCGCAAATTTCTGGAACTTATCAAATGCATGTAAAATATTTGCTTAGCAAATACTGCTCTAACAAAATATACAGTAGCATTCTTTTTTTCTGTTTCAATTATGACTGATGCCAACTTGTTGATAACAGCAAACAGCTCTAAAGCAAAGGCAGACATGTTATTTTCCTAACTTTGGTTACTAAAAATAAAAATACTGATTTTAATGCTTCATTTACATAGAATTTAACATCTGTCTGGTGGATTGACCCATCGTGTCAAACTCTCAAAAGATTACAAAGCTTCATTTTTCATCTGTCATTATCCAACTTAAAATTAAATAGTTAGAACTAAACTTTGTGGAGACAGATTTTGCTTTCGTTACGTCAGGAAGAGGTGGTCTGATCTTTTGACTTGCTTTGTGATTTCTCTGCCCAATGATGAGGTGTCATTTTATGATATTTTCTGTAAAGCAATAACAACAAAAATAAAACCCACTGTATTTTGTCATTTTATTGACTTTTAATGCATTTTAACAAATGATGAAAGCTATTTACAAAAGCTGTGCCACAGAAAGTATCAGAATTAGTTGGTGTTTTACCCAATTTTTTTGTTTCAGTGAGCAGTCTTTTGCCACCAAAACATGTTAATAGACATATGAAAACATCTAATTTTCTCTGTTTATGTTAGGGTTCATGCTTGAGTTTTGCCATCCTTCCTGGGAGGAGGTGTTGTAGGGAGAACCCAGCGGTAGCAGTCCGAAAAGCTGAGGCTCTTATCCACTGCACAGCTGGTGCAGTAGACGATTCCCAAAGCCAGCATCACTACAAGAAACACACACAGAGGCACCAGCAGAGCCACAAGCAACCAGCTCTTGTCATGCTTGCGTTTACCAGCTGCAGACCCTCCTGCTACTGCTGTACTGTTAGCGTCCATCTCAGGTCCCTCAGACTCCCCCGTCCCACTGGATGATCCATTTGCTGTTTCCGCTATGACCCCACCACTTGGTTCTTTTCTTCTTGTCCCAACATCATGGTCTATGTTGTTGTTGGGGCCAACTTTTTGCGTCGGGGATGGGGCTGTCTGGTATTGCCTAGGTGAAAGGTCATCCCATTGGTTTAGGTGATTATCTGACTGATGAGCCATATCAGGGGTAAGTCCCACAGGGGCTTCTGTCAGCCAGTTGACGTCATTGTTGCTGTCATCTTTAAAATATGTGTCAGTGGTGGACCAAGGAATATCATACTCATCAGAGGTACCGGGATCAGGGGTCAGAGTTGAATATTCTTCATCATAATTTGAAGATTGGCAGGTAAGTCCGTCTGGCTGCAGGTCAAAGCCGTCATCACAGTCACACTGGTACCCTCCAATGTGGTTGAGACACTGGTGCTGGCAGGGTGACTCCAAGACACACTCATCCACATCTAAACACTCTCCTTCACCACTCAACTCATAGCCATGTTCACAACGGCACATGAAGGACCCAACAGTGTTTTCACAGGAACCCTCACAGCTGCCGTCATCGAGGCACTCATCTATATCCACGCACTCTCCATCGTTGTCTGCCTGATACCCCTGATAGCAGGTGCAGTGGAAAGTGCCTGGGATGTTCACACAAAGTTGGGAACATGGTTGTTGTTGACATTCATCTACATCAGAACATCTGCGGCCATCCGGACTTATCTGGTAGCCTGGGGGGCATGTGCAGCGGACGCCCCGAGTTGTTTTTGAACAGTCATACTCACACCCCATCTCCACACAAACCCTTTTGATTTGGGGATGGTCAGTGACAGGAGTCAGTTCAGGTGGGTCGTTTTGGTTCAGAGGGTCAGGCTTGCAGCTGTAGCCATCCTCATCCAAGATGAACCCTTCAGAACAGTAACAGTAGTAAGTTTGGTCTGTGTTCTGGCAGTGCTGCTCACAACCATGGTCTCCGCTACACCAGTCCTGATACTGCGTTGCTGCACTGGAAGAACATAGAGGGGCATCCATGGACCAGCCCACTGTCTCATCATCTCTATCCATGCACAAGACGACTTGCTCAGCAGGAGCATCTGGGTTTAATCTGTCTGCAGGACAAGGCAAAGTAGCCACAGATCCAAAGGGCACATGAGTCAGCAGGGTGCTTACAAGTTTAAATGGGGTTGTGTAAGCAGCTGGACCTCTGCCTTCATCTTCTAGTGGTGAACATGTTGCTTTGTGGTTGTACTGACAAATATATCCATCCAAAGGCAGCCCACAGGGGCCTTCAGCCCACTTGTAGTTTGCTGCGCTCTCTTGTCCACTCTCTGACGTGTTTACAGTCATGGCCACGCAGCGATGAGCGGCACATGTCTTGGGCATTTCTTCACGAATCCAGTTGGTGAACTGACCTTCCTGATTTCCTGTTAGAAGATAAAGACAAGAACCCAATCAGTCAGACACAAATGTAGTCAAAGTAATTTGAGTTCTCTTTGCTTTTTCAGACCTAAAGTGACTCATTAAAGTATTAAGCTTGTCGTTCTGTTCTCTGCTGATTTGTAAAGGTGAAGAAAATACTAGTGTTTTTAATATCACCACTAGGGGTCGCAAAAATTGTAAATTTTAAAATACATACCAATATGGAGTTTCCCTCTATATTGGGCTTGTTATTTTTGTTGCAACAGCATTTTTTAATCCCCTTGTTATTTGAATTGAATGAAATTCAGTCAGTTCTCTCCAACAGCAATAAAGAAAGGTTATTCCTTTAAATAGATTTTTAATGAATAGGCAGCTATATTATGGTTAAGAAGTTTTTTGTTTTATTATTTCAGGATAACTCATTATATCTACTTAGTCAAAACTTAGATATTTGTTCTCATCCATCATGCTTCATAATCCTACCCAGAAGAAATAAAACTAAAATTGTCTGCATGGGTTTAATATAGTCAAATAAGACCTATATTTTTGTACAGTAATTTGATTAAAAACATTCTTTTTATTATGGCCCAGGGAAAAAAAACAGAAGTAAGCTGGCCTCAGAACTCTTGAAAGAGTAATGCTCTTTCTGGCTGTAGACTGAGGCAGACACATCTGTTTTTTGTAAGTTTGTATAATGTCTAAATCACTCTGAGGGGTAGCAATGAGTTCAAAAAGGAGTGAACGTCCCCAGTTGCACCAGCCCTTTCTCAGCAAAATGATAGGTTAACGCAAAAACCATCCAGGGAGCACAAAGTCCTGCCGACTGGCCTGAGATGCCAAAGTCTGACAGATGTGTGCAAATTAAGGAACATATTGGTTCAATATTGTAACGTCACAATATTATGTTATACTTTCATGTGTGTTTATTTCAAATTAAGGAAGAGATCATTATAAAAATGAAAAATGTCTGTTGTGTCACAAATCTGTTTGTATATGCTTTAATAATTATCTACTTAATTAATAAAAATCTACTATAAAGATAATTAAATTAAGTTTTAATTAGGTTATAACTCTTAATTGCACAGACTCACAACTCATAGAAAATAATCCTCTCTAGCTGTGAGTCCAGTATTCTTTTACTGTTTAATGAGAGGAAGTTATTTACTTTAATTTCACTATTGGTTTCTAACAAGGAAGTATTTGCTTCTCTATTATAGGGTGGTTCTACATCCTAAGATGAAATTTCGATATCAGTGGAAAAATCAAAAGATGAGACTTTGCCTGTGACCCAGACGAATCCTCTGAGTGGTCGGGAGGTTGAACACTGGCGTGGAGGTCTGTGGAGTCCAATCCAGAGACGAAACCTGGACCTAGAGCCTTGTGCATCAATGGCCAACATCAGCTCATGGACCACGCCCGCTGCTTCATAGGTATGCATAGTCGCCAGGGTCCCACCATGCTCCCGGCAGGCCTGCCCTGCTTCCCTGAAGATTTTTTTCTGGAAGAAGACAGCATAGCATCCTTCCTGGTGGCATATTGCATGTTTCTCTGGCAGCCGAGCTTCGTCTGTCCCCTGTTCCTCTTCAGGCTTTCTCAGCCTTTGGCCCCAGCTTCCAGGGGCCACACAAACGATCAGCAGCCACAGGATGCATAAGAGACTCATGCTGCTGCAACTGCTCCTGTTCTTCTTCAGCATCCTCAACCACAACCTAAGGTCTAAACTAAGCCAACATTCAAAGGAGTACCACAACGTACTATCAGAAAAAAATGATAATGAAAAATAATTATTTTTTCCCCCCTCCTTTGATCACAAAAATCTTGAGCCAATCTAGACTAGGCTTTTTAATCAAACTAGTTTAGAACAAAAAAGTTCAGAGTAAACTTATTTTCTTTCATTTGCCTTAAACAGCTGAGGCACTTATATCAGTGCAAAACACACAGACTTTCATTCAAGCTGTCAGTGACCTTTTAAATCAGCCTCCAACAGAACCTTTAAACAAAGTCCTTCCAGTACAGTTCAAAATGCTGTCCAGTGAGGCGCTGAATTTAGAGAGCCGCCTTTCCTCCAAGTCCAAAATAGAAACTATGAATTCAATTAATATCCAGGGCAGAAATCCTGTGACTTCATCTGATCCTGCCAGGGCTTTCTTACCTCTGCAGAGCTGGCTTTCAGACTGAGCATCAGAAAGAGAGAAAGACTGGGGAGGGCTGGGTGGTGGGGGGAGGCTACGTAGAGGAAAATTGTGGAGGAGATTTTTGCGTTTTTGGGAGAGGGGGCTGGTAAAGTGTGTCTGAAAGAGGACCGGAGGGAATGATGGTCTGTGTGTGGGTGGTGGGGGTTAGGGACTGTTGGGGGAGCTGAAAACCCTGGGAGAATTATGAAAACCATACGACACCACTGTCCCCAATATAGACACACACATACTGTATGCACACACACACACAGACACACGCGGCATTAATGCAGCACAGCATCCACAGGAGTGGAAAGTGTTTGTCAGCTTCATGAGATGCAGAAGTTGTCCCCCTGTTATCCAACTTTTCTGTCTCACCTTCTTTGTTAGGCTCTCATAGCTTTTGCTTTCTTATTTATTTTTTTTATGTACCTTCACCCTTTACACATTTTTTCTCACACTGCCTGTTCATTTTCCTGTCTAAATTCCACACCAGCTGGAAGTTTTTAACTGTTCAATGGAAACTTTAAAGTGAGGAGCAGAAATACCAGCTGAAATGTGCACATTGTGTCTATGTGTGACTTAATTTCTTTGCTTGAAAAAGCTATCACCTCACAAGGGCACAGATGTTTTTGTGTGTTTCTTTGTGTGTGTGTTTGTGTGTGTGCCTGACTTGGGGGCATCTGGAGGAGAGGAAACAGGAAATGCCAGATGTGCATCATCTTGACCTCTCCATGGCTGGGGAGCATGGGGAGTGACCTGTGGGATACCTCCACTGCTGTTATATGAGCCATTCACCATCAAAAGCATGACTGGTGTAAACAGAAAGAATGAATTTGTATTTTTCCAAAGAAAAATATAATCTTTTCATTTTTCCTTGTGCCTGTGCAGTGAGCAAAGCCAGAAAAAATACTAAATGACACCAATAGCTGTGATCTAAATGGAAAGTTACACATTTAAAACTGCTGGGTACTAAAGGCAGATCTTATGATGTGGATTTCAATTAATTTTAATTAATACCTCACCTGTTATAAATAGCTCTTTGAAGAAGCCTCATTTTTTAGAAACTCAGTTTAATTGTGAACTAACAGCGAGTCCAGGCGGGGCTAAGATTAAAGTAGATTGCTGTCATCTTTAAACAACTCCAGTCTAATAAAATTTGTGTGAGAACTATTTTAAAAACCTTTAAATCATTCTTAATTCTGAAATTCTATAGGTTATTATTTGGAAGCTAGCAGCTTGAAAAGTTGCAATAGTAATAAACTTTTAATTCAAATTCTTGTCAATTTGCATCTCAGTAATCTAGTCATGAACATAGTACTTTCCAACCACTATTAGTGGCATTGGCTGCTGCTTGTTTGAATGCACAGAATGCAGAGAAATCCATTGTTATCGGCTTGTACTGCTAATAGTAGTTAGCCTGGTTTCTGAGCTCAACCATTAGCAAATCCCACTGGAACACTGTAATGACAGGTCTGGCATCATTCCCAGATCCAACTTCTGAGGTAAACAGAACACAGCATAAACTCTGAGCTGAAGTTGTTCAAAGAGCTATCTTCAACAGTTAAGACATTAATTGTTCTCGACCTGCCACAGAACCCCAATTTAAAACTTTCAAACTATCCTTTTAACATCCAAAATGTATAACTAATTTGCTGAACAGCAAGTTCCTATGTGTGCTTATGTCGACAATTTGAGGAAGGTAGGACACAACCACAAAAAAATTAAGATGGCTAAATATCATAATAATCAGTTTGAGACAGAATATCTGTAAAATGTGAAATGACAGCTATAGTTCACCCGCTGCAGCTTCCTTACAAAGAGTGATGAGATGGAAAAGGGATGCTAAAAGTGCAGCAGAAGCAGTTATTAACCACAAACAGTTTGAGTCCAAACCTCTGTTCCCTCTATGGATCGCAGATGATCCGACGGGCTGCGGTGTGTTGGTTTTGGCAAACAGATTATGTACAATGCCATTATTCAGCAGTCTTTTCCAGTTATGTAACAACCACTGAAACTAGAGTGAGAACAGACATAAAACCTCTGGATCCTGGAGAACCTAAAGAGCCTTTTGCCCCCTCCTTCCCCACGTCCCTCATTTTTTTCTTCGCTTTTCTACGGCTCCCACTCATCACCAGCCCTTTTCTTACTCTTTTTTTTGTCCCTCTCTTGCTTTACCTTAACTTTCTTTCTTCTATTCAACTCTTTTCTTGACTTTCCATCATTCAGGCTCCCAATCCTTCTTTCAGAATGTCAGTTTTTACTAACAAACTGACTCTTACTCTGTTTATTTTATTAAGTTGTCTGCATTGCCTCCTTCTCTTGAAGCCATGCCCCCTGAACACATTTCAGAAGTAGCCTATAATTGATAGAACAGACACTACTGTTGTGTTTTCACAATTTCCTTTGTTCTCATCAGTCTACACGCTGTGTATCCAAGTTTTTCTGTCCTCTAACTCAAAGACCTCTGATGGAACAGACAGAGGTTTTGGTTTTATATTGGCTGCCTGTTAAGTTAAAGGCTGCTCTCTCAGTCCTTGACTTCAACCACATGACATCATTGGCTCCAAATCTTTCTCACCTTCTAGTTTTTTCACAGCTGAACTTCTCATTAAAAGCTGTAAATTATTTTACCTTATGTGTCTGAACTGGATGTACAGTTCGAGCAAACTGTTACTTTTTACCCCTCAAAAGGCAGCAATAATGAAAAACGCCAATAAACTTGATAAGTCTAGCAAATAAAATCCATCTTTTAAAGAAACTTTATTGCCTTTATTGGATTTGAATTTTAACAGCATGCACAAGAGGTAGTCTTAATGCTGGTGGTGTAAACAATATGCTTCTTAGAGTTTGAGATGTCAGCCTTAAAGGGATAGTTCAGATCATTTTAAGTTGGGTTTTGTAGAAAGGTTATGAACCCTCCATTCCTTTTGTAGGCTAATGGTCCCTCTCAGTCCCAACCCTAACAAATTAGGGGCACTAGGCAAGATTTTAGGTGGTGCCCTCTTTGCATTGCAGTAAATCCTACTGCCAGTTTGGAAAAACTCACACGAAACTAAATAGCTTTGCCTTTGACGTTTTCTTTCATTTTAAGAAAACAAGTTGCAAATATATTTGTTATTTTTTATTTTTACATAGCCTAAACATGTCTATTACTGTTTTTGCCTCTATTTATAGCCCAAACTTAAAGACATCATCACTACAAGAGACAAAATAACCTCAAAACAAGGCAAAAAACAGAATTTTCAGACACAAAAAGGAGCAAAGGAGCACAAATAGACATCAGAGACTGCAAACGTCAACATTTATTCATTTATTTTATGAAAGCTGAAACTCAGAAAGAACAACAACAGAAAAAAAAACTCCTGACACAAATTAAATGTAGGTGTGTCCAGAAGTTGCTTTTTCTTAAAATAAAATCTCATAATGGTTATAAAGGGAAAAAAACATGAGATGCCAAAGTCAGTATCATCTGTTCTGTTGCAACCAAGAAATCCACAAATATGTACCAATCCATCCAACAGATGGTGAGATATTTTTACTGGTTGAGGAAGAAATTTCAGCCTGCATGTTGCACCAAAAAAAGCCAGACATGTCAGGATTAATCCTCTGGAGGACAAAATTATTTAGTCACGTTATCCACAGGTCATGCAGACGTTGTTCGTCTGCCTGCACTAAATGAAATCCAAGCGGGGACTAAAAAAATCTGCTTTCACACAAATATGCTTCCTTCAAACCCTGTTTCTAAATGAAACATCTACCTTAATGTCAAGGTGTTTATCACCTGCCGCTGAAGGCAAAAAGGCAATTATGTTTTTTCCATGTTTGTGTGTGAGTGTGTTTGTTCGGCTGTCACGTTAGCAAAATATCTCATGAATCACTTAGCTCATAGCTCCAGGAGAAAAACTAATTTATTTAAATAAAGAAACAAAAGGCTGACATGGCAGCAAAAAAAAAACTAAATACAAAACAATAACAAAATCCAAAATGTAGCGAACACAAGCGGCAAGACATGAGGGGGAACCAGACAGCGTGGGAAAGCAACAACGAACCAGTGAGGAAGTGAGGAAGATGACCAGGTTTTAAAGACTGAGGGTAAATAGAAGAAGTGGGCACAGGTGAGTAATTAGAAACTTGGGGCAGGTGAAGATGGGCATGGCAGGCAAACAAGAGATTGGCTAAGGAATGATGACAGGAACACAAGGAGCAAAAACTGAACAAAGACAAAACTAAACATGAAGACAATAAACCCAATACAAAAGAAACTTAAAGAACTCAAACAAAACCCAAATCCTGACAGTCCTTGGATAAACATCAACAACTGATTACATTTTGGAGCCATGCCCATTCAAGATGGCTGCCACGGCTAAACAACCTTAGCAAACACAAAAATGGCTAGAGCTTTGTCAAATGTACACATATTGAGCTAAAGTTTGACCTGGTAGGAACTGAGAATCTTTAAAGAAAATACTCCAAGCGCTAATTCATCTTGCGTGATTTCACAATAAAGCACGAGTTGTTTACTGTACAAGGTTTGAGCAGTCCCATCATAAGATGATTTTAGCCTAAAACTGGCAGGAAAGGTGGTGGGCAACATGCATTCCTTCATGAAATGCTAGGCATTTTTATTTATGAAATGTCTGAATTAATTTGGGGCAAACTCTTCATCCAGCAGGTTGTGAGTCTCTGACTTTAAGCTACTGAGTTGATGAATTTATACTCACAGCTGCTTCAGTGGAGCAGATCAAAGACATCTGAGTGATATTAATCAGTACGGTTTCTTACACAGAAAACAAATGTTTCTGTGTCTTGTCTGAGAACAAACAAATAGGATATCCTGATGTTCCTGAAGTCAGTTAACATACTAGCTGAAGTCAAGGAATATCCGCCGGTATTTCCTCATAATTTTCAGTCAACAACTTACAGACTCACTATTTATGCCTACTGACGTGTTTGCACCATATCAGATACAGCTGGGCACGTTATTCATGTTTCCCATGAGCGCGCACACACCCCCACACAAACACACACCACACACACACAGGCGAACACGCTGAAGCAATTAGCAGCAGCCCCATGCTTAAATAACAGACTGTGCATTCCAGGTGATTTCTGTTGGTGGGAGGAAAGATAATTTTTTTACTGCCTCTTCCTACAAAGTACATATGTTTTAGCTTTTATAACAGCCATGAATGCTTTGCATCCACAACAAACATTTGAGCTCACTGGGGTCACAATGCAGCTGTTTAAATTTCAGCCAGGTGAAGTCTCCAGAAACTTTATATGTTTGGACTTTTTCATTAGTAGCTGTAATCGTGATTTAAAGATATTCAGTAGGAAGCATTTGTTTACCTTTATTAAATTAAGGTAAAAGAGCGTTTATGTCTTTACCCATGCCTGTGTGTTTGTGTCTGTTACCAAAATGTCTGATGACAGATTTTTATTTAAACTAAGTTTCACACAGGAGAAGCTCGGTGCTCTATGCTTCACCTTCACTAAAAAGGGTTTTATGTTGGTAGCTGGTTTGGAAAAACGATTTTCTTTAACTTACTCATTCTGCAACTCAAGGCATTTTAAAACTAAAACAAACAAAACCCATACTGCTTCATTTGCAGTGATAAACTCAGTATTGACAGCTGGAATGGGTTAATAATCAAACTAACTACAAATAATCAGAAACCCGGAGTTTCAAACAGCTGACAGGCTGAAGGACAAAGGACTGAGAGTTGGGACAGGCTAATACTTCACAGATTATTCCTTTACCAGATGATGGGCTCAGCTTTTCCATAGACACAGCCATGCACACACAGACGTGCACAGATATCTTACACCTCGCTGTATATCTTTTCACAGCGCAGTTCTTCGCAGAGGGAATCTGTGTGTGTGTGTTTCTGTGCTTACAATGGTAAAAGCATTAACAGTGAGGAGAAAGAATGACGACTCCACAAGAAAGGGACTGGACACAAAGGAGAGACAAAGAGAAAGGCAGGCGTCTGATGTATTGGGATGTTTTACTGACCCACTTATTCCTGAACCATTTCCTCCAATTCTCCTTGTTTTCTTTCATTTAAACTCTGCATTTTTGTGCTGCACATCCTCATTCCTCACATGACCTGGTTACTGTGAGCTTCTTTAAAATCAGCACTTTGGAAAAAAGCAGTAACCATAAACTGCTTGACTTTGCATCAGCAAAAGAATGCAAATGACTCCCTCAATGCTGAAATCTTCTGCAGATTTGTTATGTGAAGTGAAGTCTAATAACAGGCTCTTCTTTCCCTCTCCATTATTTCATCGCCCTCTCACCCTCCCAACTGGGAGGCGGAGGCCACCACACCGTCTCAGAGGTGGTCAGAGAGTCGGAGGCTGGAAGACTTGATCTCAGAGAAAATCACAGCCGAGGTAAACAGGTAACGAGGACACTTCTTGCAAGACTGCTGACAAGCTTGATCCATTGCAGAAAATGTCAACCCCCTCCAAAAAAAGCAACCTTCAGGCAGCCAAAAGCTGAACATTGTGTTGCACTGGAAAGACTCCAAATGTGACTGAGCTGAAATGTATGAAAAGGAAGGAGAGAGGGGAGGAAAAAATGAGGAATCAGCAGTTTATCTTTAAATAAATAAAGATTCAAGAACAGACGCCGTAATCCCTTCAGATGAAGCCCTTTCTAACATTTCAAAGCAGAACTTTAGGGGTATTCACATCCAACAACTTCCCAAACATGTGGAGAAGTTATAAACAGTATTTTTGAGAATAGCAGTCTGAAGAATTATTACATTTTCAGCTGCATCACTCTCATGGACACATGTTTATTAGGAAGGAAAACTTGGAAAGAGTCATAACTGGAAAAGTACAACTAGTCAAGTGAAATGAATAACTAAATAAAAAAAACTTATTGCATTTTTAACTCCTAAACTTTTGGGTTAAGTTAAGAAACATCCATCAGGCTGGATTACCTGAGAGTGCTGCAAAAAAAACAATAAAGATTTAAAAACAGTAGAATATCTGGGTGCAGAAAATTAAAACAAAGTTACTTCATTTTTTAAATTACTTTAGAAAAGCATTGAGTAGCTTAAAATGAACACAAATTTCTGGGTACAACATGTTTAAACTGAATTATCAGTTAAAAAAACATAAAAACTAGAGAAATTGCAGTTTCTATGAAAATACAGCCTGAACTGAGAGCTGAACAACTGAAAAAGGTTCACTAAAAAAAGCAAAAGGCTAGCTAAAAACCTACTGTAAACTCATTTAAACACTGTTAAACATAAAAACTGCAATTCAAAACGACATCTGTATATTTATGTGTGCACACTCATGTACTACAGTCAGCTGTATCAGGTGGAATGTGTTCTCCTAACCTCAAGAAAAATACACAAATATCTGGGGTTCTGCTAAAATTTCTTGAAACATGTTAAAATGTTTGATTTACTTAAACTGTATACACAATTCGAGCATGGCTTGTAGAATGAAAGAAGTAATTTCTACAAGCTTAACTTTTGTTCTGCTGCTCCAGGCTTCATACTAAAGAACATGCAGGGAGTAAAACACAGCTAGAGATCATTTATCAACTCTGAAATGAGCTACAGATCCTTTCTAAATCAGAATTTAGAGCTGTAATGCATCGGTGTTTAATAAATAAAATGCCCCATGTATTCAGTTTGTTTTTCAAATAGTAAAATTCTCATGAATATGACAGGTATTCCTGAGTACAAGAGGTTGAACTGTCTCTGTGAAACAGCTCCAAATCATGATGCAGCCTCCGCCGTGCTTTATAGAGGGTTTTAGAGTTGGTTTATTGTACTTTATCCCTGCCAAAAAAAACCCAAAACAAACAAAACTGAAAATCATTTTGTGTTTCTGCCAAAATGATTCAGCTTTGACATCATTTATTTTTAGACAGAAGGAAGCCAAAATCCTGTTAACCCAGGTTTAATAATAGTTTGGTGTTTTGCTGCTGTGAGGTTATTTTTAATCCCTGTAGATTGTGTTGTTGGTGTGAGCTTTGCAGGTCTGACTCCTACACAGAACAATGGCTCTAGATTTCCTCCATTTGTCTGTGCTTATTCTTAATCTGCTTTGATGATCACCTTTAGAAATACTTTTTTTGCTTTTCCTGCTTCGTGTTTACAGATGGAGCCATGTTTTTTAAAGAGTGAAAATGACTGTTATCAAGTTATTAGTTACTCCAACAAATATTTCTACAACCACTAATTGCACTGAGTGCTCCAATACCTTACACTTCTGATTTCATCTCCTCCATGGCAACAAATTGCTCAAAACATTTAAGAAAAATGTTTGAAAGGTTTGTTTGCCTCGGTGCAAATTTAATAGGTTGCAATGCAGAAATGCAAGTCTTACAAAAAGGTTTGCACACAGTTGTTTCACACTTTTGGTAAATTTGAAAGTAAAAATTAGCAGCTGACGTGACGTTGTTTTAGTCAGGAATGAAGGGAAGACATACTCATATATATTCAAATACTGTACACAAGGTTACACTGGTTCCCAGAATTAAGTTGCAAAGTTTTTATGATTCACTAGTGTGTCTTATAAATCCTGAGCGTTCAACACAACCTTTCACCTCGGTCGTTTTCATGTACCCTGACTGACCTCCTCTTTTGCTCTTCTCTGCTACTCCACATTTTTAATTTCCCTGAGGAGAAACAGCCTTCCCCCCATTTTTCCCCTTCAAATTTTTCCAAAGATTCTCCTTTTTGCTCCTCTCCTCTCATCTGTTTACATACACTATATTGCCAAAAGTATTTCCTCGTCTTCCTTCACACTCATATGAACTTGAGTGACATCCCATTCCTAATCTATAGGGTTTAATATGATGTTGGCTCACCTTTTGAAGCTATAACAGCTTCAAGTCTTCTGGGAAGGCTTTCCATAAGATTTATAAGTGTTAATGGGAATTTTTGATCATTCTTCCAGAAGCTCATTTGTGAGGTCAGACACTGATGTTGGACAGAAGGCCTGTCTCACAGTCTCCGCTCTAATTCATCCCAAAGGTGTTCTATCAGGTTGAGGTCAGGACTCTGTGCAGGTCAGTCAAGTTCTTCCTCACCAAACGAACTCGTCCATGTATTTATGGACCTGCTTTGTGCTCTGGTGCTCAGTCATGTTGGAACAGGAAGGAGCCATCCCCAAACTGTTCCTACAAAGTTAGGAGCATGAAATTGTCCAAAATGTCTTGGTATGCTGAAGCAGTAAGAGTTGCCTTCACTGGAGGAGGTCTGTAGTTGTTGACTCTGCAGAACGTTGGTGACCTCTGTGCACTCTGCTCCTCAGCATCTGCTGAGCCTGTTCTGTGATTTTACATGACTGAGTTGCTGTCATTCTTAATCTTTTCCACTTTGTTATAAAACCACTAATAGTTGACTGTGGGGTATTTAGTAGTGAGGAAATTTCACAGCTGGACTTATTGCACAGGTAGCATCCTATCACGGTACCAGGCTGGAATTCACTGAGCTCCTGAGAGCGACCCATTCTTTCACAAATGTTTGTAGAAGCAGTCTGCATGTTTAGGTGCTTGATTTTATACACCTGTGGCCATGAAAGTGATTGGAACACCTGAATTCAATGATTTGGATGGGTGAGTGAATACTTCTGGCAACATAGTGTAGCTTTTTAAAGCTTCTGGCTGTTGCCACATCTTTTCTTGTTTAAGACTGACTCTGTCTTTATTTGCCTTGCTCGCTGTAGAAACATGATTTTACATCGCCTTTCCCCCCAATTTGGTTCCTTTTATGTATTTGTTGGCAACAGTGAGTTTCGGCCCGTCCGTCTGTCTGTAGACTCCCTCCCCTCCTCACTTTTTCACCACCACACTTTGTCTGTTTTTCTCAGCTGCACACCCCCTTTTCTCTGCAGCAGCCAGGGAATATTGTACTGGCGTTGAGTTTCATACAGTAGGAAATATTTTCAACCATGCAGGAAATGTCTGAAGTGCTGGGATCTATTAGGCACTCCCAATACAACACACACACACATTCTGTAACAAAAGACATTTATTTAAATCCAACTAAACTAAAAGCCAAAAGTTAAAAAGTATGTGTTTTTTTTTTTTTTACTTTCTAGATTTATTTCATTCCATTTAACATTCAGACGGTGGAAGGGGAACCAGGTTGCTGACTGGAATGGTGCCATAGAAGAAGGGGTCTGTCAGGGGGAACAGCAGCAGCAGGAACAGCAGGACACCCGTCAGATAAAACAAAAGCAGGACTAAACGATGAGGGTGGTTCAGGGCAGAGGTGAAGTCAGGCAGGCCCTGGTTTTTGGAGAACGAATGGCACAAAACTGGACCCACAGCATGACCTTGAGAAGCAGGAGACACAATGAGACATGCATCATCATCATCGCCTCTCACCATAAAAGGTGGGTGATCATGTAAGTAGTCATGTGCGTGTGTGAGCATGTGTTTGTCTGTTAGCAAAACATCTGATGAACCATTGCACTGATTTTAATGAAACTCTCAGACAGTAATCACCGGATGTATGTCTACAATTAATTCAAGATGGCCGCCCCAAATAAGCAACCTTAGCAAACACAGAAATAGCTGTAACTCAGCCAGTTTAAGATATGTAAAACAAACATTTGGTGTTGGAGTAGCTGACAGTCATTCCCAACACATAACTCTAAGAGCTACACATTGCACGACACCGTTGCCTAAATCTTTGAGATTAACTGTTGATCTGTTAGCAAAATATTTTATGAACCTCTTAACTTAGCTTAATGAAACTCCCAAAAAGTAATCATTTGATATACATCTAGAGCTGATTAACTTTTGGAGTTAACTCAATTTGAAATGTCTGAAAGAAAAGCGGAGCAGTGAGGATCCCAGCTGTGGGACCCGTGCAGGGCATCAGCACAGGCAGCATGGCCCCCCCTGAACACCAGCTCCTCCGTCACTGGCGCCACCACCTGGTTCCTGAGCCACACTGCGTCTTTTACACAACTCCTCCAAGACTGAACATCTGGAAAAATAAATCCAGGACTTCACGATGATGACCATCAATGCAAAGGGACGCACACGTGTAAAAAGATAAAATAAATAAATAAAAGCCTCCACAGGAATTTTTTTTAAATTTTCCAATAGAACGTTTAAATATTTTACAGTCAGACACACCCAG
>JAOXNZ010000030.1:9134277-9149474 GCA_028566095.1 Kryptolebias brasiliensis
GTGAGTTTGTCCCTTGAGAATGTCAGCTTACCCTTCACCTGTGCTTACTCGTTCTTTGACCCTCTTGTTCCTGTCGTAATTTCAGCCTGTTGTTTAAATACACCTGAGGGATATCACTGCAGAATGTACAAAGTTTATGGAAGTGGTAAAATGAGATGTTATATACAGCAAACAGGAGCTTCAGAGCTGTAGTTTGATGCTGCAGAGAGGCTCTTTGGCAGGAATTATCTGCATTTTTGACAGTTTATATGCTAATACCAAAATACCAGGGACAGACTGTTTTATTCCTCCGTACGTCAAAACTTCAGTTTTAATTATTTTTTATTTAATTAATATTACTAGTGTCTCTTCGGCATTTTCTGTGATCACTCAGAAGTGTGACGTATCGAGTGCCAAACACAGGAACGCCAACAAGGCAGTAAATAGCAAATACAGATAGTGTGAGGGTGAAAAGATTCAATGCGTCTCAATTAATTGTGTAAACCGACCCGAAACTACAACAGCTGTGTCATTCTTCAGCTTCCCAAAGGAGAAGAAAGTTTCATGGATGTGGTTAGTTTAGATCCTGCGTGAAAATTACAACCCAAAGTCTGGAGACAGACTGTGCAGTTAACGCTTTGAAGAGGGCCACCTGAAATACAAACCATCATCGCATGGCTACACACAACATAAAATACTTTATTGCAGTCTATTGGTAGACTATAATGTACACATGTTACACCTTTATATTCTATGATGCATTAATACACAACACAGTTACAGTGTGAGACTCTAAAACAAAACAAAAGCATCATGGCGTACGTCAGTCACACAAACAGATAACACTCAAACCTAAAAACTGCAAGCAACCAACCAATGTGTATTGCTCTCCCTCATATGTGTCAACATCATCCACCAATCTGCACTCATAAACAAAGACACTGACACGTGTGATGGGTACCGATTTATCAGCACACCTCAGAAAGCATGCACAAAGTAGTCCAACAACACAGAAATAAGGGAACACTTTCATTTCTTTTCCATTTCACTCAAAAAGGTGTGACTACCTCTCTAAACAGGTTGTAGCTAATTTGACTTAAACTATTTTTTTTAACAGGATCTACAAAAAGACATTTCTTGTGCCATCCTGAACTTTAAAACATATCTGCTACATTGTGGGATTGAGTCCAGCTCGATCATAAGAAATTGTGAACTCTTTTGATGCGTTATTAAATAAATTATATTTTAGGTTGGAAACGGACAGGAGAGATATATGTATCACCTGGAAAGAACAGGTGCCTTCATGTGCTCAGATCACATGCAGCTGTGAGCTATTTGTTATAAAACTTAGCACACTTTGGCCTAAATTTAGAAACTTTCTCAGTGCACAGGAGACTGATTCTCAGCATCAACCAGAAGAAAAAGAGAATGAGCCAGTGTTCCAATACTGAAAAAGAAACTAAAACATGCAGAAAACAACACAAGTGCAATAAATGGCTTGACAAATTGACACGTCATTTCAATAAATAAAAAATAACACTATAAATGAAAATAATAAAACTCTGACAAATAACTTTCAGGGCAAACAAATTTTACAGCTTCAGAGTAAAGGAATATCCCTAAGATAAAAGGCACTCGAAAATGTGAAGGCCCAGTGTCCTAACAGGAAAGGTTTTGCTTGTTTTTGTCTCTGATGGAGGAGGATTCTCTGTTTTTGTTTTCCATTTGTCCTTCTCACTGTAACACACACTTGTCTTTGTTGCTGAATTTTCTCCTCCTCATCTCTAGACCTCGCTCCAGTCGCTCATCCTCCTCCAGGGCCCTGAAGACACAAATGACTATTTAGAGTCGACACAAGATCTGCAACCATTTTAACCTCACTGCAGCAACACTACGTTCGTTTGACTTTTTTTTCTTGTTATTTATAAGGCGTGCACTCACCCTCTCTCTTTGGCGTCAATGTCTCTGATGATCTCGTCTCGTTGGTTGACCAACGACACCAACTCCTGCAGGAGCAGCTGCTCCCTCTGCTGCTGAGTGGACGACTTCTTCCACTCTGCAAAACACACAACCACACTTTACCAGAAACTACTGCATTAGTCTTTATCTTTATCACCCACAGCAGAAAGAGGAAGGTGGACAATAATGTTATTGCCCCTGTCTGTGTGTTTGAGTATCTGTCTGAGCAAAATAAAAGATTTTAATGAAACTTGCAGGAAGTAATCACTGGCTGTACATCTGCAGCTGATTAACTTTTGGAGTCAACCTAATTCCAGATGTCTGCCACAGCTGACTAACCTTAAAAAAGACAGAAATGGCTACAACTCAGTCAGTTTTACAAATAATGACCTAAGAGTTGGTGTTATAGTAGCTGAGATCGATCCCCAACACATATTCTGAGCACTAACAGATTGTGCCAGAACTTTCTTTAAAATTCGCCCAAAAATCTTTGGACTTAACTTTCTATGTTAGCAAAATAGCTCATGGACAGATTTTGACAAAACTGTCAGGAAATATTAAATTGTCTATGTTTGACAATAAAAGCTACAACTCTGTCATTTCTCATTTATTGATCTCTTTATTAATCTTTAATCCAAGTGTCTAATACTCCAAAATAGTTTTAGGAAGCCCACGTGCTGTTTGGTTTATTTCTTAATTTCTTAATTTATCTTCTGTCTAGTTTACCTCAACCAAATCACGTTCCACTTCCTTGCAGTGGGACATTATGCTCTTGCTGGAGTGACTTTTGCCAACTATAAAATTTATCAAGTCACTCAGAAAGTATGGAAAATGTTCTGCTGGTACAGTAGCTGATCATATCTTTGTACAGCATTTGAGGAACTGAGGAAACAGTGTCTTTCTTGTATTTTATTAGCAATGTTCCTGCATCCGTTGGAAAATACTTGGTGCGAGCAAGTCGTGTGGTCAATGCGTTTGGCTCATGTCATTAACATTACCTCAAACTTTGATTGAATGCTTAAGGGTTGGAGTTTTGTCAGAACTGTAATATGTAGTGAAAAACAGAATACTTTAAACTTTAGGATGAACAAATTAAAGAAAAGGCTATTGTAAATTATAAATGTTATGCTTTGGTTCAAATTAAACATTCCCTGACACACAGACATACAATGAGCACAGATCTTAGAAGATTATCCACATTCACATAAAAACAAAACAAATAAAAAAACAACTGAACATGAATAAAACATGAACATATCTGTGTCTTACTGACCTTCTACGGCCATCATGACTCGTAGCTCTCTGGTGAGAAGCTCAAACCTCCTCTCCAGATCCTGCTCCTCTTGTCTGCAGACGGATCGATAATCAGGAACATTTAGACCAAATGAGACGTTTACTTTGACTGAATAGTTCCAGTTTACTTACAGCAGTTCCAGGTGGTCCTGTCTGCGAATCAGAGCGTTTTTCTTGTTCACCAAAGTGAACCATTCCTGGATCAGCCTCTCCTCTTCATCACGGTCACTTCCTGAACAAACACGGAAAGAAAGAACAGTCACTACATACGAATGCACAAATTCTTAAAAACAAAACACCACAATGCCGTGTTTAAAACACAGGGTTAATTCGATCTCTTTATAGGCCTCCATAATCACATAATTAGGTGGCTTAAGCATTGCATTACATACACTTAATGCAATGCTTAATGGTTTGAAAAAGATGAGTAAGGATGAATCTGAAATAAATGAAAAAATCAAAATGTTTTTCTGTGTCGACTGTGCTGAACTTTGCAAATGCTACTGATTTTGAGCCTTGATTAGTTTCTGCTTGTAAATTGTTTAAAATGACTTTTCCTAAATGTTTACAGGTTATTTATTTGAGTGCTGTTTTAAATATTTACTTGAAGTGGATATTCTGTCATAGGACCAAATGATCAGTGGATAAAGCTATTTTAGGCTGAATGTTCATGGCAAAACACTTTTGTTTAAATCAGTTAAACCCATTTTTTTACTGTTCTGCTTTCAGCCCCCTGTGTGTGAAACAAACCAACCTGTTTCCATGAGGCTTCGCAGCCGTCTCTCCACCACAGCAGCTCTGCTGTCGATGTGCTTCTGCTCTGCCTCCAACGCTGCCAACTCGCTCAACACATACTGACTGGTGTCCTGGAGACACTGACCACAACCCCAGTCACACACACACACACACACACACGATGCAAACACACACAAATACACAGGAACATAAACAGACAGCCACAAAATAAGCAAAAGAGGGAGAGGAGAGCAAAGGAAGAAAAAGACAGTCAAACGATTAGAGGGAGGCCCAAAATTTGGAAAAAATCAAGCTGTGAAATCCTTTATAATACGCTGATTAAAAGTGATTTTATAAAAGGCAGATTATTGTGAGAATTAAAGAGATGAATACATGAAGTTAAGAAGAGAAAAAAGAAGCACACATAACTGACCAATGTTTCTTCCTCGTATTTAGAAGGCTGTGTCTCAGCTACACTCTGCAACTCTGCAAACATCAGAAAACATATTGCACAGATTAACGAGTGACAAACAAAGATTCAAAACATTCACTGCATTTTAACAGAAATGCAGTGAACGCTTAGCGCTACGTGACTTTGCTGAAACTTCCTGACGAAGATGAAATTTGTTGTTAAAGCTAAAAGAAACAGAACACCAGCTAGGAGAAAAAAGGAACAAAACAGCTAGTTAGAAACTAAAAAGTAATAAAATGCTAGTTAAAAGCTAAATGTACCAAAAGGCAGGCTAAAAGCTAAGTTAAATATTTTGAAATGTATAGAAGTTACAACAACGTTACAAAGTCACTGCCTCCATCTCCTGAATGAGCTGAAAGTTTTGATTTATGAATGTCTAAAAAAGCACAAAGTATGCAGAAGTAGTCTCACTGCAGAAAACACAGGAAAAATAAAAAAAAACAGGAAAACATTGGTGTGAATCCTGAATCAGCGTTCACACAATAAAGACAAGAAGGTGAGACACGTTACACACCTCCCAGATTAGTGTTTTCTGTTGCAGAGTTAGTCTTTGAATCTTCATCCTGTAGAAGAAAAACATCATGTTTAAGTAGCTGATGATGACTTTTCACAGGCTACTCAATGTATTTTTAGATAATGACATTACATAAACTTTGAAATGTTGAAAGTCGATGCAGAAAGCCAGAAAAAGAGTCACCTGTCCAGATTTTGCTGCTTTGGTAATTGATCTCGGTGGAGGCACTGGATATATTGACTCATCTGCTAAAAACACATCACGGAAACAATCAGTTGATGGATTGATTCCTCTTATTAAGCCTAATATTATTATATATATTATACACTTTTTAAAGCCAGTTTGCTCAAAACTTGTCAAACATATTTTGTATTAGAAACTGCATTTATAGACAAGTCTACAGATTTGACAGAAACAGTGTAATCTGCTTCATCAGCAACACATAATATTACTCACTTTAACTCAGTGATAAAAACACAAAAAGCAGCACAAATAACAATGACTGAAGTGAAATGAGCAAACTTGTTTTGATTAAACGATGTTCAAGAAGGAACTCATCAAACAGTAAAACTTTAATACGTCTCCTGAGATTTTGAGAAAGTTTTAAATTAGAACATTTAACAATTCTTCTTCATACTTTATTACTGCTGTAGGATATTTATAAATGCAGTGGTTACATCTGCTTTATTTCTGCTAAAATCACACAATGCATATATCATTTTGAACACGTTTTCATAGAGCCCAGCGAGATTTTCACTTGTTTTAGTCTGTTCATCTGCTTATTCACTGATACTTAAAGAAACATTAAAGCTTCTTCTTTATTATTTAATCAGTCACAGAACATTAATCAATTAATTGTATGATACAAGAATGTAAAAACTGGCAGAAATATTGGAGACTGAAAGTTTTACTAGGGTATTTGAGTACCTTTAACAGCTCGTTTACTTTTGGGTGGCGGGACGACCAGCCTGCTGCCCCCCCCTCCCTCCAGGCTCACGCCTTCGTTCAGGCGGGCCATGCAGAAAGCCGCGGCATCAACTTTGGCGGGGTCAGCGGGGGCAAGACCGTAACTGGTCTGGCTGCTGTTGTGCTCGATCTGCAGCACGCTCAGCTCCTGGTTGGTGAAGTGAGAGCGAATCTGGCTGAGGTAGGTCATAACTATGAGCCTGTCGGGTACGGACAGGAGAACCATGTCGGACGGCTCCAGGAGACGAGAGACGCCCAGTGACTCGAAACCATCAAAAGCCTAAAATTAGGAAAGAGAAACAAGAGACAAGGCAAAACTCAACAAACATCTCAGGATCTAGCCTAACACTGGCAGACAAATGTGCAAATGTAAATTATGACTTGCTAGAGACAATAAAATGAGATTTCAGATGTGTCTGGTTTCCAGGCTAATTCACTAAACAGCCAGAAAAGGTTGAGTATAAACTTTATTATCATCCAGCTCCTTCTTACCTTCTTATTGTTGAGCTTGATTTCATGAGGTTCCAACTGGTCAAAATTTCTATTGGAGCAAAAACAAGGAAAATGTACAATAACCTATGTATGATGGATGAAAGTTGACAGAGCGTTAACGTGTTTGCCTGTTGGGACACGATAAACAGTCAAAAATGAAATGCATTCAAAATACTTGGAAGAGAAACGCGGTGTACATTTTGTCTGGATGGAAGTGGTGCAGAATGGCACAGAAGGCCAGGCCGTTTCTCCAGGACGTGCTGAAGTTTGTTACTTTTACGCTGTTATATTTGTTGGTGATGCTCTGACACCACTGAAGCAGCGACTGGCTGGAGTTCACAAGGTCCTGAAGGAAAGAAACTTAGCTTTGGTTTGAATAAATATATCAGGGTTCATGTGAGTGTCAGTCTTCTAAATGTTTACCTCAGTTGTGTCATCCTTCCCATTAGCCTCCTCCCTGATCACTAGCACAGGATCATTAACTTCAGGGGACTCCTCCTCTACTAATGTAGGAAGCCAAGAAGTCTTATTTTCCCAGTGATGGGCTTGAACAATGGTGTTCCTCTCTCTACCATCGGGGAGGTCTGATGCTTGGTGTTTTACTCTATGAGTGGACAGAACAAAAGACGAATGATGTTAAAAGGTAACAGATATTTTCCAAAAAGGGAATGAGAGCATCGTTTTGCCAGTCGCAGACATGAAAAAGAGACATGCAAACGTGGAACGATAAGCAAGCTGATGTCTACTGGGGTTAGATAGGAGAAGACAAAACTTTCAAGATTTCAGTTCTGGGTTTGCAGCACTGTTGCCTCAAACCAGATCTATGATGCTTAGATCTTTTGTTTCCCAGTAAAATCACTCAAACAGTTGTTTAGATATCCAAATCTTTACACAAAAACACCCACAAAAACACAACCTACATGCTGGTAAACCTACACAACATCCTTTATGAGCTCAACATGTTCACAAAGACAAGGAACACTTTGGAGCAAGTTCAGGTAAAGACAAAATTATGTCAAAACAAGATCAGTTAACATCTGAACATGGGGCTTTCTGAGCCGAGCCAAAAGCTAATATTTAAACACCCAGATTACAGGTTTATGCACACTTTCCTTAATGATTTTCTTAATTTGGTTTAAAAAATTACCCTGCCTTTGTTTTAATTTTAACACATGACAAAGTTCCAGCCATCGTTTGTAATTCCATCCATCACACAAATACATACAACAAAACTGCTGACTGACATTCAATGCTGTGGAGCCAAAGTTATCTCAGTTTGAATGTTATTTTTCAAATGTCTTTTGACTTCTTGCTCTTGCACTTTCTATAATGTCTTTCTGTAGTTTCACCTCAATAAAAACTACCTGCACTGTCAGTAAGCATGGACCAAAACTCTCAAACACCAAATATTAGAAAAGCAGGCTAAAACTGCAGTCATATTCCAGTATTTTACAGTAAAAACACATACTCTACTTCCCTTCAACTAAATATCTATGAGAGCAGAACTGGTTTCCAGGTTCTGCTGACTTACACTTTGTCCTTTTCAAGTGGCTCCTCTGTGTCATTTAGCATTACTTCCTGCAGGGTGTCGGACCAGAGCTGACTCTGATCAGTGACGTCAGCAGGAACATCTGAACAGCTTTTAATCTCTGTGGCGTCACGTTCAATATCACCAGGCGCAGGAATGAGTCGTTTCATACTGCGAGAACTGGAGACGGGGGATGTGTCACCTGACATCTGGCGAATTTTAGCCAATAAAATTCTTTCTTCTTCTTGGAGCTGCTGGTCTTTGGAGAGTCTGTTGGGAACATCGTTTATTGGTGGAATGACACTCTTTAAGGCTTCTGAGTTCTCCTTCAAACTGGAGATCTTCTTGTCTGTTTCAGAACTGACTTCTGAAGTCTTGTGTAAACATCTGTCTGTTTTTGTGTCAGCCTGTATCTTCCTGATGTTGGCATTAGTGTGTGTTTTACTGGGTTTTGAGTTGCTCTTTAAGCTGTCACTGTTTGTGTTTTGAGAGAGGGGCAAAGGCACCACTGATGACTGAACAAATTCAGCTTTGTTATGAACTCTTTTACTAAACTCATTCTGTTCTTTCACTGGCTGTTTTTGTGAATTTCTGAGCTTCGGACATTGGCTTTCAGTCTGCTCAGTCTCAGGAGGTTCCAATTTAATTGGTTGTCTAACATCCGATCTCTGATAATGAGTTTGTTCAGTGCAGGGGGTCGAAGAGGGCTTCTGGGCTACAGCAGGAAGTGGACGTCCTGGGCTGAAGACAGAAAAGAAGAATTCAGATCTAAACATAGAGGCTGACTGATGTAACAGATCCAGCCACTCTTCTTGACATGCAGCATTCTGCTTTGGCAACAAACTCCTCAAGCAGCAAGAGAGCCATCTTGTTAATGTTGCAAAGCCAGAAAATTCTGTTGAACCGAGAGAAGAGAATGGCTCAGAAAGCTTTTTCCCTCCACACTTAGCTTCACAGTTGTTTGGACAGAATGAAGTACTCCCAGAATGTTAGCAGGCCAAAAGTATTGTTATACAGGATTATACAGCTTTTTCTTCTTTTTTAACTTGCACCAAGTTTGACCAAACTGAAATTCCAACTTCAGGAGGTAATAGAGTAATATTTTCAACTTGGAAAGTTTGACTTCTAAGTAGAAATGGAAACACAAGCCAATCCATTCAGCCATGCTAACCGACATGCTGCATTACCACAAGGACAAATTAACAAATGGTCTTTTGCCATATTTCAGTAGATTACAAAAAAACAAACAACACAACACATGTAGACACTCCTTTGTATTTCTGCCATGCTAGCAGCACATCTTTAATCTTGCCCTACTTCGTTAACCTGTTTTTAGCTTTTACCAGGTTCCTGTCACGCAACTTTTCAGTCATTAAACAACCAAATTTTACTCACTTTCTCTTACAGACTGATGAACAGTTATACATGCTATAAGTAGATTCAAGATATTTCATTTTAGTATTTAGATCAGTAGTTCCCAAACTTTCCACACTGTTCCTACTGATCCACAAAAAACAGTGGGAGAGACTCAAAACTCCAACTATCGCTGGTTAAAGTGTACAAACGTTGCTAATAAGTTAATTAAACGTGGATATGACAATACAAACATCAGCTGTCATAATATTTTCACACATTTATGACTTTTGCTTTTTATATCTTATAACAGTTATCGAAAGTACACTATAGCATCAATTCAAAATTTTATTTGATTTCTGGAAATCAATCAAGACCCCTCACTTGGTGTTTCACATCCCACTGTGGGGTCCCAACCCCAACTTTAGGAACTCCAGATTTAGATCCTGAAGACTGAATTGCCTTACTCACCCTGCTTCACCTTCCATGTACAGCTCGGCCAGCCAGATGGAGCCAAGATCTTCCTGTCCTCTTTCATACTCTACTTCCTCCTCCTCTTCTTCTCTCAGCCACACAGGGATGGCATCGTGTTTAAACCTGGATCCACCCTTTCTAACTGATCTCAAACCAGTGCTGTCCGGTGCTTTTTTAACACCAATCACAGAGTCTTTGGGTTTATTATTGATCGCTTTAAATGTGGCGACAGGATGAGTGGGTCTAGTTGAAACTAAACTGGCCTCCGTGTTGGGCGTGCTTGCTACTATGGGGACAGATTTGCATTTTTCATCCTGCAACCTCTCATCATAAGCAATATCATCCAATTCTGCCTCCCTGAGTGGAGGCCAGTTGTTTGATTGGCTGTTTGTTTCTTTTTGGCTGATTTGAGCAAATGAAACAAAAGGAGGAGTCTCCCTTTTCCAAAAAGACTCTCCATCCTTATCCTCCTCTCCCTTTCGTTTTATTTCATCTTCTGTCTTTTCTTTTTTCTTATCCATCTCGTGAATTTTCTCCATTTGTTGCTTTACTTCTGCCTTTTCTCTCTTCTCCAGTCGCTTGTTCTCCAACTCTTCTTGGGCCTTTTCCATCCTCTTACTTTCCTCTTTCATCTCCAGCTGCTCTTTCTGTTTATTCTCTGCCTCTTTTCTTTCTAACTTTTCTTCCTCCCTCTCCAACCTGTCTTTCTCCTTTTTCTTTGCCTCTTTCCGTTCAAGCATTTCTTTCTCTTGCTTTTCTATCTCTTCTTTTTCTATCCTTTTTCTCTCTTTCTTCTTTGCTTCCTCCCTCTCCAACCTATCTTTCTCCCTTTTCTCTGCCTCTTCTCGTTCAAGTTTTTGTTTCTCTTTCTTTTCTATCTCTTCCTTTTCTATCCTTTCTTTCTCTTTCTTCTCTGCCTCTTCTCTCTCCTTTCTCTCCATCTCCTGTTCTCTTTCTCTCTCCTGTTCAACGGCAGCTAGTCTTAGACTTGCCACCAAACTTAGTCCTTGTGGGGTATCTATTTTTGCAGATAATTCAGTCTTGGAAACCTTATCTTCAACAACTGCCTGACTTTCTGCTGTGTCAGGGAAAACTTTGGGTGGTGAAGAGGCCCCATCAGTGGTGCTCAGAGGCTCATCAACTGTCTCAGAACAACACAGGGTCTTTGTATCTACTTCATTGGCTTCATTATCTGGAAAGTGATCTGCAGAAGGATGACTTGATCCACTTGTATGCAGTATAGAGACAACTGTCTCATAGCTAAGAGGAAAACATGACGAACAGAAAAACAAAACAAAAAAAATAACTGTGAGACAGAGCTCTGCCTAAAACATCCTGCAAAACGACCACAAGTGAACCCTGTGATGGAGAGCCAAACATCATGCTTGATTAGTTTCCTTCACATACTTTGTTTTGGTGCAAATCCAAAGAGCTTTTCAAAAATACCCAAAAGGAAACACATTTTTTAATATACTCAGAGAACTACACTATACTGTCTTCTAACTGGTGTATATTTCTTGCTTTTAACTGTGCCAGTTAAAAGCAAGAAATATACTTTATGAACCATGCAGCTGAGAGTTCCAGTCAGGTCAGAGGAAGATTCATAAGATCTATGCAAGACAAATTCTCTGCAAACAGCTCATATAAATATCACATGGTCTGAGCAGAGTCACGGTGCAGATTTCTAACCAAAAACAATGAACACCAACCACTGGCAACAGAGGAACGGTGCAGTCTGGATCTGGATTAGAGACAACATGTACAACCGCAGGGAGAGTTTTACTCGCAAGTTTGTGAAACTGCAAAGTATCTTTCTGCATAAAGAGAAACATGATCGAAATTGTACAAAAAAAACCCCAGAAAAAAGTGATGATAATTATGTGTCAGTGGGCAAATGTTTCACCTAATCTTTTAAAGTTTGAGCCTCCCAACATCAACGTGTTTTTGCACGATCAAAAAAGATTCATGAGCATTTTAGAAAAGCAGTTGCTATTGCTTATCAGGCTGGAAAAAAGGTTACAAAACCATTGCCAAATATATGTATTAAACAAATTCACAATCAGACATATTGTGTGTAAAAGGAGAAAACTGAAAGCCATGTTTTCTTCTGTCAGAATGATCAACCACAAAAGATCACTCCAAGACAAAACAGATGAAGATGCCCCATATAAACATAAGGTAAATTGTAAGAAACTAAAGCTTTCTGTCAGACAAACAAATGTTAATATTCATTGGCTGAAGACAGCGTGCCATCACTGACTGATAAACAAATTCTGATACATGCCAGGGGAATACTTGAAGATATTATCAGAACAGTTGTCTGTGAACTGAATGTTGTGTCATACATTTATATGCTCACAGGGTGTTATCATAAAGAATAGCTAAAAGAATGAAAAAGCCAACCTAAAGTCCTAAATCCAAAATAAATGTGGTAGGGGCAGCACCACATGAGTTAAAGCTCTTGTATGACATACTTCTGCTGCACACTATACTAAGTAGTTTTCTTCAGTTAACTGCATATAGTCCTGATTAAGTTCCCATAAATGTGTTCTTTTATCTCCTTTGATGACCAATCATGTTCATTTATGCAGAAATGTAGAAAAAAGGTTCCAAATCTTTCTAGCACTGTTGTTATAATGGTCTACAAAAACATGGTTTGCATTCTGCAACACACCTTAACAAACAGTTTGATGGCAGCGGCAGGCAGACAGACTCACCCGCTGTACAACATCCCAACTACTGCTGACACGAAGCCAGCAGCTGCCTCACTTTGCTGCTCTGCAACACACACATCTGCCTCTGCACATTTCTGGGCACTAACACCCACACACACACACCCACACACCCACACAAACACACACACACAGAAAAACACAAACACACATTTCACTGAAAAGCTCCAATGAAATCCCTTCAAGTTAAATCTTCAGCGTATCAGCATGTTAATATGAAAAGGAAAAGTTCAGATGAGGGTGATACAGCTACTAAATCGCTCTGGTTAGGCTGCAGCTTAATGTTAGTCAGCACATGTGCAGGTTTGCGTTTGTGTACTAAGCTACAAAGACTGCAGTCATCACTGACTCACCCCCCTGTTACACCCTCTTCCTCCTCTTTCTGCTTCTCCTCCTTTTCTCCAGCTCTTTCATTACTTTCCATCCCTCTTTCTGTCTCCGTCTCCTCCACAGCTGCCCACAGCTTCTTCTCTGCCTCGCACACTGGCTCCTCACTGATTATTAAACTCTCCTGACCACCATCCACATCATCAGGTGGTTTCTCATCTGCCTCCTCTTGTTGTGGTTTGCCTGACAGCTGGACATCTTGTTCCTCCTGCAGCTCTGGTTCTAGTTTTGAGGGCAGCAGCGGCTCCAGGACAAGAACTGTCTGCTTGCCAGCAAGTTTGGTTAGAAGATCATCAGAAGTTGCTGGTTGCACAGTTGGTTTCTTCGGCTTGTTAGGCTCCTCTTGAACCGGGGGTGAGCTGGGCAGTGAGACTGTTGGATGTATTTCTGAATCTTTAGCTAATGCTGCTTGATGTTGTGGTGTCACAGCGATGTAAACCTCATTAGACTCTTCTTTGGGAGAACTGGGGAAAAAGAAAAGATGAACACAAATTAAGATTTCCTCCTTACTAAACCATTTATAAATCAAACTTATGCAAGCTGGACAAACAAGAACAAATGGGAGGTTAAAGCAGAGAAACCAGTAGAAAGATGCCTCCTAAATCATTCTTACCCTCTGCACAAAGGTTCTGTACCATGCTTGGCAGAGTTTTTTTCTGGTGTATCTTTCCCACTTCTATCTTCTAGCACTTTCCACAGAGGAATCTCTGCATCGGACAGCCTCTGTGGAGGCAGCGCAGGCGTCAAGACCTCTAATGTCATTGTTTTTTCATGAACTGTGGGGCCTGAACAGATGTCAGGGGGAGAACATGCCGCAGATATTTTCTTTTCTGGGATTTCAGTGTTTGACAGTGAGTGCTCCTTTGTGACAGAGGGTTGCCTCAGACTAGAATAAGGAAGGAAAAAGAAGGGAATGAAAAAGAAATAATAAAGAAAATCAAGTAGAGGAATGCAGGAGAGTTCAGTCAGCACAGGAAAAAAGGGAAGAGGAAAGAGGAACAGAACTTGATGCTGGAGGCCAGGACAGCTGCTGGAAGCGGCTAACATTTGATCATGTGGTCGACAGTAGTCTATTAATTTAAATTAACATAACATTTTTGATGGTTTTAATTTGGGCAGTTTTTGTTAATCGCATTCATACATCCGCTCAGCAGAAGACAAACAAAAAGTGCATCTCTAAGAGGAAATGAGTGAAATGATTCGCAAATAATTTAAATAACTGGAAACAAAGGGAGGCAAAGTAAGCCTAAATGTAATCATTATAAAATATATTCTCCAGACTTGTAAGCTGCTGTTTGTAAACTTCATCCGTGAATGACAGAAATGTGAATGGATAAATCAGGTCATAAATAATTTAGGTCACCAAATATAAGTGTAGCTCCTTAATGTTTTGTAACAGGCTGCAAAATGTAACACACTCTTCACTAGAAAGTAAACAACATAGTGAATTTGTGCATTTTATTTAACACTGATGTTTATTTCACAGAAAAATGGGGAGGTTGTAGCTCAGGAGGAGGAGCGTTATCTGCTAATTAGGGCATTTGCCAAAGTGTCCTTGGGCAAGACACTGAGCCCCAGGTTGCCCTGATCTGTTTATGGGTGAATGTGAGTTGTTGAGTAAAACCAGTTTGAGTGGTCAGTAAAACTAAAGCCAGCACATTTATCAGATGTCCCATACACTCTAATGCCTGAACATGCTGTTCTTTGATTTGTAGGCTAATAAAAAGCAGGATGCGCCTTTTATATTGATTATAAAGAAGCTTACATTTGAATTTATTTCTTCGCCTAACTGCCTTGTATTTCTAACTTGTAATTGTAGATTGAACTTTAAACTGTGTTAACTAATGACAGTGCCTATGCAGTGGGTTTTACAACAGAAATGTATATGTCATTGATGTAACCCTGTCTGAGGCCCTAAAGATCACAGCTTTTCAGTATTAACCCTATTTGTACAAATAGCTATCCAGATTCTTTGAGCCATCCATTCTTTAACTTTTCTACCCGTTCTTCAGGCAGGTACACCGTGGACATCTGTGCAGCCCATCATGTGAGCAACACACACACACACACACACATTCACACACACACTCACTAACTCACTCCTAAAGTTAATTAACAATTACCTTTTAGCCTAATATGCATCGTTTAAAAATTTTGGAAGGAAACTGGCGTATCCTGTGAAAACCTTTGTCATTTTCTGAACCTTTGAATAATTTTATGTACTGGCCACAAAAATAAAAATAATAATAATAAAAACTTATTTTTGATATTTTGAAGAAAAAATCCTCAGAGATTGTTGAACTCCTTACCAAC
>JAOXNZ010000030.1:9159037-9173965 GCA_028566095.1 Kryptolebias brasiliensis
AAAATCGTATATATTTTTTTCAGACTTGATAAACAAGTGAAAAAACGAACAAAAAAAGGAAAAAAGATGTAAAGCTTACTTTTCTAAATGCTTCTTTTTTATTAACCTTTTCTGCCACAAGAGGGACTAAAATCTGAACCACTGCCACGGGCTGAAGAAGAGTCTTAAAATGCCTTGAAACTAGTACATTATTTTAAAACAGGATCAAATGGATGGATGTTTAATACTTGTAGATAAGCTCCAAACACAAAATACACACACTGTGTCCCAACCCACCATGTAATACTACTGTACTGTACTGTACTGTTTTGGGCTTGAAGTGTTTTGTAGAAAGAGATTGCTTTGATCTTGAAATGTTTCATGCTAGTAAGTATGAAACGAAAGTAAAAAAAAAAAAAAAAGAAGCCAAAACACCTTTGAAAGATTATGTCAAACTCCACTTGTTTCACCTGCTCACAAGTCATAAATTCAGGAGAAAAAGGAAGTGTGGTCACATATTAAATTTGTCACCAAACAATCTATCTCAGATTTATCAGAGAAAAAAAAAAGAATAAGATAAAATCAGAGCTTTTGGGTCTTTAAAATTTTTGTTTTCTTGATGTTATTCCAGTTTATCATTTGTTGCTATTCATTGTTTAAAAGCTTGGGGCTTTCTTTCCTCACACAAGGCTCTAAAGTCATTAAGCCGCTTATCTGAGATGATATAAACTCACCTGATCTTTTCTGACCCGGCTTTGTTTTCTGTGATGGCCACCTTTGACTCCAGAGCTGGTCTGAGTTGTTCGGGTCTTCTTTTGTTGGTTTCTGCCTGGTTACTTTGAGGAGAACCTTTGCCTTGGCTCCGAGGGATTACAGTCTTTTCTTCATCTATCTGAGTAAGACGAACTGCTGAATCTGTAAAAGAACGACAGCAAGACCAAAAAAGAAAAGATAAGGACGTAGTTTCAAAATTAAACACTGTTTTTACAGTGATAAAAGCACAGGGCAAGGGTTTTTTAATTCATCTAGGTTGAAATAAACAAAGACTGGAGTCGGTTTAATTAAAACGCTGATGTACCTGGCTGACAGGAGCCGACCTGAGGAGGAGGAGCTGAAGGAAGAGTCAGAGAGGAGGAGATAAAAGCAGAGGAGGAGGGGGAGGGAGGAGGTGCAGGGAGCAGAAGGACAGCAGAACGAGGAGTCTCTGGGTCGCAGAGAGCCTCAAGATCTGGACGAGACAAGAGAGGAATGGGGGTGACGTCATCGCCAGCGGGAGTGGAGTCAGATGTAGGCCACGCCCCCTGAACACCTGAGGAAAATAAAAAAGGAAGAACAGAAAAAAACGAGACACTGAAGAAAATAAGAACGCTTATGTGAAGGAAGCTTAGAGGAATGAAAGAAGAGGACAAACAGAGAAAAGTTGGATGTAGGATGTGAGGAAGGCTAAAACTAAGAGTTATTTTTTTTACATTATTTACCTGAGGAAGCAGGAGGTTTAGGGACAGGTGGTGCTGACGCAAAAGGAGAAGAATCAGTGGAAAAAGGAGAGGGAGAGGTGGGGCGGGCAATGGATTTTACAACCTGAGGTCTGAAAACGTGAGAACGGCCTGACATGCAGGGTGAAAGAACACACACACAAAAAGGCAAAAATAAAAGGTGCAAAGTTTGAGATAAGTGATGAGAAAACTTGGATTTGGTTTGGAAAAAGTAAAGAGCTGAAACACACCACAGACTGAAGCAGAATCATCCCAGGTCTTAACCTCCGGGGGGCGCCGCTGGTATTCAGCAGAAGCTTAAAGAAAGGAGAGGAGAGCAAAGACAGGAGAGGTGAAAGGGGGAAAACTGTTAGACGATTGAAGCAACCTGTGTACGGTGGCCCAAAGGAGCAAAAACACCAAATTTCAAGCTGTTTTTTCTCAAAAAGAACAAAACAGTTAGAGAAAGCAGCATTTTAACAACTTTTTTGTGCTTTTAATTATTTTATGTAAACATTGAAGGGTTTTAAAAATGTCTTGTTTTAAATATTACTATTAAAATGTAATTATTCAATGCCTCCTTTCTATTGTTTCAGGTAAACACTATTTTCAGTCCTAATTGATGAGTTTGCTGTGTATCCTTGTAGCTTTATTTCCTGATTTATTTAATGAATCCTGTTAGATTTCCTATCAATTTTGTCTGAGCACCTTACCCTGATCTTTATGAAAATGGCATCCATTTTGGACAAATGTGATAAGGGAAATTCATCAGCAGGCATCAAGAAATCGGCACTGCAACAAGAATCCAATTACACCCTAAAATGTAATGTAAGTCTGCAACTCTGAAACTGCAGCTGAACAAAAAGTACAACAACGCACATTAGGCACTTAGATATTAATTTATTCTTATAAAGTTGTATTTTGGAGACTAAGTAAAAGAATTAATAATTTTAGAATAAGATCTAACATGATTTTATTCTAAGGTTTGGTGATTAAACAAAACTGTTGTCACAGTGTTAATATTCAGCATCCTGAACCTAACCGCAAATAAGTAAGATATGGAAAAATGAATTTTTTTATATGGATGGTGCAGTATTTCCTACGCTGAAGGAGTTTAAAAAAATGAAGCACTGAAGCGGCTTATGCTTCATATTTTAGAGAATCCAAACAGCTTTTGCCACAAAGGTAGTTTGAGTTTATTTAGAAACGTTTCTAAGAATAAAAGCCTGAGAGCTGATCGCCTGAGTCTCATTTCTCATTCAGCTGTTCTCACTTTCTGATTGTTACACCTGTTGCTCATTTGTCTTTAGTTCCCTCAATGGAAACCTTGCTCTTTACCATATCTTTGTACACGTTTGTCCAGACTCATTTTCTTCCTGTTATTGAAATACCTGTTAGCATCCTGTTTTAGTTTCCTGCTGAATTTCTCTGAAGTACCAGACTTACTGCACTTTTTGTGTTTTTTGTTGTAGGTAATTAAAGGCCAGGATTTTCTATTTGACTGATTTAAGTTTGCTCTACCCACACTCCCCTTTGTTACAGTTACTGAATATATTGTTGAAGGTTGTATATATTTTTAAAAAAGCAACTTGTGTGAGAATGACAGCAGATCTGTCTTTGGTGTTTTATAAATGATAGACAACAGTGCAATAATGGACTAAGATCAGAAGAAGTTTGCACGTTTTGTGTTGCAGCTTGACGACACGTGATTATGGGTAAGGTTGTGTAACACTTTTAATAAGAAAATAACCTTGAGTTGGTGAGTGACCAGGCTGAGATTGAACTTTGGAGTACTAAAGGAGTTTTTGAATCATTGATTAAAACATCATCTGTTGTTTCACAACTTTCTGGACTTGTGGTCTCACTGATTTCTTTCACAAAAGAGCAGATTAGATATAAATGGCCACAGATTCCATCCTCTTTTACTGAGGTACAGCAGCACTGACAATACATTTAGATGTTCACCTCAAATATATGATAGCATGGATTGTGGCTAGCACACATAACACACCTCTTTCTATGTTTAGTACATTCCCGGGACATGATGTAAAATCATGCAGAAAACAAACACACATTGGACCACCACACATCTGTAATCAGTAAGTTTGAAACATGCAGCTCGCCTGTATCTCAGCCTGCCTCTCAGTACCTTTTGCTGAGCCTGACTGGAAGATTCTGGGCAGAGAAGGGGGCTGAGAGATGGTCCAGGTGAGAGGGGGCTGAGCAGACAGAGGCTCAGAGGACAGAGTGGGGTTTTGGGGAGAGAAAGATTTGAGAGGAAGAGGCTGGGAGGAAATGGAGATAGGCTTTTGTGTCAGAGTAGTGGAGACAATCAGAGAGGACTTTGGGGGACCGATGGAGGATGATGTTATTGTAGTTTCAAGTGATGATGATGATGAAGGGGATGGAAGTTTGAGTAACTCTGAGGACAGGACTGAGGCTGCACTTGACGTTGCTGAACCTTTGGAGCAACTTGACGAAGAAGGATTAAAGGCAGCGGAGGTGACTGATGACTCTAATGAGGCTGATGGTGAAGTAGAAACAGGTTTAGAGGATTTTGGAGATGGAGGACGAGGGGGGACATCAGAGAGAAGAGAGACAGAGGAGGCACTCTGGACTGGAGGAGCATCTGCTGTGACCTGCAATCTTGGAGAATTTGAGTCGGACTCGGCAGAGTCGGGAAGAACAGAGCTGGTTAACTTTCGATGCTTGGCCCTGGGAGATGGCTGGGGGGAGGAGCCAGATGAAGGCTCGGTCTCTGATTGGACAGTACCAGCAGAGACGGGATGTCGGGAGCGACGGGGCGAAGGGCGTGGAGCGATCGGTAGAGGAGGGCGTGAGAGAACAGTGGAAGGAGGAGGACCCAAATCCTGTCCACAGGCTGAGTTAATATATGAAAAGAAAGGATGATGAAAGATGATTGAAATGAAAAGCAAAGACAAACTCATGATCTGTGAAGAAGCAGTCAGTGGTCATGGGATTGGTTGATCACATGACCTGCATGTTTGAGTGAAACCACACACTAATTTTCTGCAAAAATGCAATTTGAATTCTGAGCACTGAATGTCTGCTGACATTTGCTGAAACTGAGTTGTTAAGACTAAATAAACAGAACTCTTGCTAAATGCTAAAAGAAGCAATATGCTACCCCAAAGCTAAAAATAACCAAAATCCTATCTAAAAGTAGCAAAACACTAGCTAAAAGCCACAAGTTACAAAAGGCTAGCTAAATGTTAAAAGTTGCAAAATGCTTTTAAAAGCTGAAGGTAACAAAAAGCTAGATAAAAGTAACACAATAGTAGCTAGAAGCTAAAAGTAGCAAAGGGCTAGTTAAAAGATAAAAGTATCAAAATGCTGTCTAAAAGCTACAATTAGTAGAACAGCAGCTAAAGACCTAAAAAAGACCCAAAAGTCTAGCACTCATCTCTTGAATGAGCTGAATGTTGCTAAAATAACACAAAGTTTGCAGAAGTAGTTAGACTGCAAAAAACATGTATGAAAAAATAAAATCAGGAAAACAATAGTGTGAATGTCAAATCAGCGTTTGCACTATTAAATATTGCCTTCTGTGTATATATCCTGAACTTTTTAATTAACATTTACAACTGAAAATACATCATCAAGCAAACCTGAGAGCTAAACCACAGTTCAGTTGGATTTTCTTTGGATCTAAAACAGAAACTTTACTGCACTGATAAACTGTTGCATCATTGTAATAAAGAAAACTGTAATTTAAAACAGTAATAGATCACAAGGCAATGCTGAAAGCTGTTTTCAGATGGGAAGCAGTTGATAAATTTGGCACGCAAAGTGAAAAAGAATTTTAACTGTGAAACTAAGCAGGTGTTGGAAAATATATTTAGTTGTGTGCTGGTTATAAGGATAATATCTTGTTCCCTTTTTCTAGCTCTGCCTGTGTTAACTTTGCGCCACCTTTTGTAGAAGTAATTACTTAGCAGATTTTCAATAAAAATCTAGGTTTTTCAATACTAGATTTAAAATCCAGAGAAACAAATTTGGCGCAAAGGATAACTACTTTTACTTTAAGTAAATTCAGCTGTTAATATTTTATTGGACTGTCCTGCGTTACGACCTAATTTCTCCAACCTCTAATGCAAGCTGTAAGCTTAAATATCACTTTGATCTTTTTGGCCATGCCAAGGAAAAAATAAAGGACACCCTCCTAATTCTAGGGTCTTATTTATCAGGACTTATTAAAAAATTCTAGTCACTACCAGATCCTAAATTTGGATAAATAAAACATATGAATAAAACCACAATGCTTTTGAGCCTATTGTTGTACAATGAAAAAGAATAATAATTTCTAAAGTGGAAAATCTCTCATGTCGCTGCTGAAGCTTATTTGCTGTTTGCGTATATATGCTTCAGTACATTGGTGCCATGATTCTCTATTGTGTTCAAGTCTACGTGAGAAGAATGTGGTGTTCAAAGAATCACAGCAGAGCCAGTGATAGAAAAGTGTGAAATACTGCAAGAGAAACGGAGCAGTCCAGTAACAAACAGACAGACAGACAGACAGACGGTGTTCCTGTTCACACCTCCTCGTCTTTGGCAGGAGAAAACCCAGCAACAGAAGAAATGGAGCTACCTGAAGCTGGAAATGTGGCTCCAGTGGAGGCAGGCTTGTCAGGTGGAGGGGGAGCGGGGCGGTTTGGACGATTTAGAGTGTGTGGAGCTACAGCTGTGGTCATGAAAATAAGGAGTGCAGCGAAAGGACAGACAGGAAAATAAGAGAAAGCAGAGAGGACGGAAATGTCAGGGCTGCAGTGAGTGGGAATAAATAACAGTAAAGATTGGGTAGAAGTCCTATACCTGTAGCAGTAACAGACTTCTTGTCCTCCTCTTCATCACTTTCGTTGAAGTCGTCTAGGTTGCCAATATCAGTGGGTTTTACACTCATCAGGCTGGCCAGACTCTGCATGTCTTCATCACTTAGAAACAAGAAAAAACATTCATCCCATCATCATTACAAAGTGATCTTTCAACGATACTCATTCAACATACACAAAACAGCCAAACATAAGATTTAAAGCAATTTGTATATTTCTTGTGTGAATGCTGATTTAGCATTCATTGGTTTTTTGTTTTAAATTTTTCCATACGTTTCTTTTGCGATCCAAATACTTCCGAATAATTTATACTATTTTAGCCATTCATATATCAAAACCTTCTGCTCATGGAGATCTTTTCAATTCCTTCAAAAACATGGTTCTCTTCAAAATCTGCTTCAGCAGATTTCCCCTGTTTTTGTCTTCTTATGCCACTTTTAGATAGCTTTTAGCTAAATTTAGCATTTAGTTCGCCTTTGGTTAATTTGATCTTTGAGTTTGGTTTTTGCTACTTTTAGCTTCTAACTCGCATTCTGACTATTATTTTACACTGCTTTTTTGCAGTGTAGATGTTTCTCTAGTTAAAATTGTAATAGGATGTTATATTTGTCAATATCTAAAGTGGACATTTTATTCTCGTCAACTCAGTATAAAAGCAGAACAACAACCTAAATGTAAATATTCCATATCTACCTATGAGTATGATCACATATCTGTAACCAAACAGGCATTGTTAAATCATATATTTTTAAAATCTGTAGTAGCAGAAAACAGCAGAAAGTTAAATGACTCACGTAGCTTTTCCTTCTCGAACGAAGACACATGATAGCGACAGCTTGAGCGTGGCCTCCACCACTTTGACCGACAGCGGCTTCAGGGTCAGGGTGAGGTCTGTCTGGGTTGGCGTCGGACTGGCAAACTGCTTCAGGTTGATGTCAGCAGATGCCAACACCTTACGGTGACCCTTGTTCTCCTGTATGTGAACAGTTCAATATAGTATTTAAAGTATTTTCTTGTGTATTAGTTTATTAGGAAGGATACCTAATAAATAACATATAGTGTTTTTTTTGATAAAACAGTTTGGATGAATTCACAGCTTAAGGGGTAAAGTGATACTTACACCCTCAAGGACAAATGTCCATTCTTTGTCTTCAAACGCTTCAGCGTTGAGTTCCTGACAACAAAAATTCAATTTGTTTATTCAAACATACTTTCTAAATGTCATCCACAAATCCATACAACAACCTATATCATTTATTTGGTGTATATATGTCTTCTGTTAGCATGTATGTCTATTTACAACAAATTTTACTGTTTTCTTTGAATAAATGAACATGTAACTGAACGTGTCGCTTGTTTGAATGAGCAACATTGTTTTGTTAAATACATATATAATTTACTAAATGGTTTCCCGTGCCATTTCAAGTTGGAATTCCTTAGAGTGTTTCACAGCACTTGAACCAAAAGTATTTAAAAACTGAAAATATCATTTCTTGAAGGAATGCTTATCCCATGCAAAGGTTTTGAACAAAGATCTCATGCCATCTGTTAGTTCTCAGAATATGCGATTAGCTTGACTCTCAGCTACTACCACACCAAACATTAGCTCAAATGGACCAAATTACAGTAATTTTTGTGTTCGCTAAAGTTGATTAGCTGTGGCAGCCATTTTGAAGCAAGATTGCTCCAAAGGTTAATCAGTTGTAGACTTAGATCCAAAACATTACTTTCTGAAAGTTTCATTAAAATCCATCTAGTGTCTCATAAGATATTTTGCTAACATTCAGACAAATGAACACAAGCACACAAACACAGTTAATTACATTATCACCCGTCATTCATTACATCTGATCTTTAAAACAAAGCTCAACATTTTCTGTTGTGTTTCAGTTTGAGTAATGGCTGCAGGTTGTTCTTTAAAACACCACAAACAGCCCAGAAACTGTAAAAATGCAGATAAAATTGAAGATGTTTTTCTAAAGTTTAAAATGCATGTTTGTCCAAGTGAAGTAAAACCTTGGAAAGCGACGTTGCAACAAAAGACTTTGCTGTTTAATAAGCTAAGATTTGTAGCAAAGGAACATGTTCTACCTCTCACACAGACAGAAAGACAAACTCCACTTATCAGACGATGCTTATCATAAACATTTGTTACCTTGAACAGAGTGACAGAGATGTCTATGTTTTCTGGGACGGGCCACACCACCATGCCTCTGTAGGGGTTCTTGATCCCAGGCTGCCAACTGTGGAGCTGCACAGCAAACAGCACATAAACACATCCTGATTAGTTTTTATGTTTTTGCACTTTTTAAAAAAGCACGAGTTTTTGTTTTAGAGAATTACATTTAGGTCAAAGGTGGAATTAGGTACTGTGCTGAGGAATGCATTACATTAAAGAATGCCCTCACAAAGCAGCTAAGGAAGTGTGTTTATTTTACGTTTTACATGCTAGGGGGACTTTAAAGTGACAGCACAAACTAATGGGTTTCTTATGCTGCTGTGCAGACCAGATTGAGGTTCTAATAGGAAAAGGATTGGAGTAGAATTTTTATATGTGACTTTAAGGGCAGGGGTAAAAAATGTGTATCCATCTTAATGAGAAAAACACAAGTCTGTTGTTGTTTGGCAGCTTTACCTTGGAACACATGCGCCTGTTCCTCCTGGTCCACACCACCCTCAGCTTGTCTGGTTGCCTTTAGAAACACAGAAACTCATCAGATCAGTTGTAATAATATCTCACAGGCAATAACAACACTATTTTCATCAAAAACTTTGAACTTTTGCAAGTAAGATCTTTAATCTTGACACAAATACTTTTTCAAACAAAGTGGACATTATGAGAAACAGGCCAAACAGCGCCTGGTGCTTAATCTTATGACTGTCACCACTGAATGATGCCTCTGAGTCAAAAACAAGAACTGTAGAGATTTGAGTTTATGCAATAAGTATAATTTGTCTATCTGTATTTCTAATAACACAATGTTTCCAAGCATCAAGTAGACAAAATAATGCACTTAGTTTTGTAGATGTGTTTATTGATAGTATTAGTTTGTGTGCTTTCATTATATTTGCACATTGTGTGGCACAGGAAGTTAAAGAGGAAGCTGTATGGTCATGTGATTAAGAGGTGTGCCTCTGCACCGGAAGACAGAACCAATTCAATGCGACAACATGCATGAGTGCCAAAAAACACGCAGACGTAGACCCATTAAACAAACTTTTCAAACTCAAAATATAGCATCTTCAAAAGAATCCCATCACACATACATGTTCTTTTGATAACTTAAAGATTTTTAAGACTGCCTTCTTAACTTTCAGTGTATCAGAGTTTAAGCGAGGGCTTATATGTGTGCACATGTGTTTATGTGGTATGTGTGTTAGTGGGTCGGGAGTGGCATCAACAGAAATAGCCTGGCAGGCACAAAGGATGATGGAACGAAATGACGAAGGAGAGAAAAAAAAAAAAGAGTATCAAAAATAGGAGACGTGAAAATGAATGACACTAAATCACAAAATTATTTCCCAAAGGATTTCCCAAACAATAGAAGAGTAGTACAACTTGGAAACATGTTATTACTGCTCAGAAAACACTAGTGTTTGTGTTTAGGTTTAGAAAATATTTTGGACAGCCATCTTCAGAGAAACCTAAGCCTGCAGGAAGTGATATTCTGGGGTTTTTAGGGTAGCGGAAACTTGCTCTGAAAGCATAATTTTGTCAGTAGTTAAACACCATTTAATCTAATGATACATTTAATTTGGATTCTTTTTTCATTCTCTTTCTTTTCTGTTTTGGACCTTTTCCAACTTCTCAGAGAAATCTGAGTATTAGTACAATTTATTTACATGTACAAAACTTAAAATACATCTTATAGACTGTGTGTCTATTGTGTTAGAGATCTCAAATTGCAGCTTCAAGTTATACACAAATAATACTTGTACTCGTGAGACATTTTCAATCACCAAGAGGACAAAGATATAATCTCCTGAGATATTTGAATGAAAGTTTGAGGTGTCAGAAACCCCAAACGCAAAGTTCAAATTCAGACGCTCAGATGACTGCAAGTTTTGGATTATTCCTGCGTTTTCTCACTTCCTCTTTACCTTCCTCCTTTCTTGTCATTCCACATCCAAAACGAAACGGTCTGATTTCTGTACGTGACACTGTTTCTAAACACCTCTTAACCTTCCACAAACTTCTTGCTGCTGATCAAATTCTTCTCTGATGGCCTGAGTTTCTTATCGAGGTGCTGACGAGCCACTTACACACGTATAATGTAATCTCAACAGATAAGAGGGTCATGCAAGGCATCTGGACAAAGATACTTTAGAGACTTAACCTTAATGCAGTAACACCAAAAACACGTTAGATTAAAGAGTAATGTCCCTACAGTGACAAATATCTACTACAAATAGCATCCGCCTAGTAGAAAAGTCAGACTCTTGTCGTTTATTTGTTTTACAGTCAGGTCAAGCTCAGGGATCAGTTGCAAACTGTTTTGCAAAGCAGGAAACTGCTCAGGTAGGCTCAAGTTGATAAAATTGCTTATTTGCATCTCTGGCATAAAAATAACAAGAGATAAGTAAATTTACTCTGAATGACCCAAATGTGAAACATTAAATGTGAGGCTGTAAATCTTGCCCAGTATGTTTTACTCACATCAGGACTGACTGACTTTACATTAAAGGCCTGTTTAACTTTTAACACAAGGTGTTAATACTCAGAATATGTGTTGGAGATCAGTCTCAGCTACTGCCACGGCAAACTTTAGGTCAAAATCTGTAAGACTGACTGAGTTATAGACAATTTTGTGTTCTGTAGGGTCAGTTAGCTGTGGCAGCTATTTTGAATTGGGCTGACTTCAAAAGTTAATCAGTTGTAGAGTTACATCTTTCAGCAGGTCTCACTAAAATTTGTCCTGTGGTTCATGAGACATTTTGGTAACAGACAGACCCACGAACACGAAAAAAAAAAAACATTTCCTGCCTTCACCTTTTGGCTGCTGGTGATAAAAACACAGCAACCAGAACGTATGCTATCTTTTTAAAAAGCTCTTGAAGCTAATTATTTTATTAGTTTGCTTTTGAACAGACTAAACACTAAAATACCGGCCTGTTTATTGTCCCACAGAAAAAAAACTGACAGCCGGGGCCGGGAATCGAACCCGCGATCAGCCGATCAGGCCTTGAGATTGAAGTGGGGCGGCCTCAGCTTCCTCAGTGGAGCGGAAAGAGCCTCGACACCGAGAATGAACGTGGCCCCTTATTATAGAGGAGTCTTATTATCGCTAATGACACACGGAGCAGAGGCTACAGCGGGTTGTTTACACCCCAAACAGGAATGAAAGCGTTTTGAACAGTTTTACTCACCATTTCTTGGTGCACTCCAAAACAAGTTCCTGATAAGAAGCGACGAACTGAAACTTGGAAGCCTTCTTACCAACTCGCTGCAGCCTTTTCCACACAGACGTCATGACAACTTCACACACGCAAAACTAAATAAAAGAGTAAAGAACAGAGCGCGTGGCCCGACGGTTCTTGCTCCTTATATGGTTTTCCTCCTCTTCCTCTGCCGCTGCTGATGAGACTCACGCAGGCTGCGACCTGCGCTCATTTGCGCTCATTTGCGCGTCCCTCGACCCAGTCAAGACAAATCCTGCACCGAAATAGGGAAACGGCCGCCGTGGAAGTAATAGGGGACAGATTCCGGCCCGGTTCGCTGTAATTTATCCCGAACCAAAACCGCCTTGATGTGAAGCTCAAGTTTCAACAACTGCAGGGGACAGACCCGGCTCCCTGTTTCTGGCTGTGATCCACATGGAAACAGCAGCGCTTACTCAACTCTGGGTTGTTGTAACGTTGATCTGCTTCCTCTTGAGTTAGTCAGCCCTCCCTCTTTCCTCCACTGACAGCAGCCAGTCAGTCAGACAGACAGACAGAGAGAGAGACAGACAGGATATGCAAAGACAGACTGTGGTGATGCAGCAATGCAAAGCGCTTTATCTCCCTGCACTGTGGAAGTTCAGCCTGCAGACTTTGATCCTGAACAACCTTATCTGGCTGCAACTGTGTCACTTAATTATGAACGCTGCATCAGCATTCACCCTGTTGTTTTCCTGCTTTGTTTTTTGTTTTTTTCTTTATTTTTTATTTTTGCATACTTTGTGCTACTTTACCCATTCATGTACCGAAAGGTTCAGCTCATTCAGGAGATGGGTGCTGAGACTTTTGGGTTTTGTAGCTTTTATACTTATCAAAATATTTAACTTTTGAATTTTTTAAACATTTTTCCAATTTAGGAATCCATGGAGATCTGCTGAGTTCCTTCTGAAACATTTTTCTCTTTGAAATCTGCTTCAGCTTCTTTGTCTTCTTTTGCTACAGTTAGCTTTTAGCTCACCTTTTGCTGCTTTTAGCATTTAGCTAGCCTTTCGATACCTTTAGTTACTATTCTGCTACTTTTTGCTGGCATTTGTCTCTTTTAGCTATAGCCTTTTGCTATTTTTCCCTTTTAATTACTATTGTGCGACTTTTAGATTTTAGCTAGCATTTAACTATTTTTAGATTTGAATCATTTGCTACTTTTATCTGTTAAATAGTTTTTTCCTATTTTCTGCCTTTAGCTAGCCTTTTGCTACTTTCAGCTACTGCTCTGCTACTTTTAGCATTCAGCTAGGTTTTTTGCTTCTTTTAGCTTTTAGCTACCAGTTTACAATGTTTAGGTTTTAGCTAGCATTTTGCTACTCTTAGCTTTGAGTTTGCCTTTAACTATTTTTAGATTTTAGTCATTTGCTCCTTTTAGCTTTGAGATGGCCTTTAACTACTTTGATATTTTAACTAGCCCTTTCCCACTTTTAGCTTTTAGCTAACCTTTTGCAGCTTTTAGCTGACATTTTCTTACTTTAGATGTAGCAAGCTTTTTGCTACTTTTATCTCTAACAGTTTGATCTTCTTGAGCAAATTTCAGCAGTTATTCAGCACTCAGCGACAGCCGAAAGCTTCCATCTCTCGGCTGAAAATCCTGCAAAGTCACAGTTTAAAGCCATGACTCAAGTCACTTCCTGAGTTCCAGCTACATCACCGAACATTACCAGGAAAAGTGTGTTTCATCCAACCAGAAGAGATGCTTACCAGCCACAGCCTGTCAGTGTGTGTGTGTGTGTGTGTGTGTGTGTGTGTGTGTGTGTGCTCAAGTCAGGTCAAAGCCCAGGGATTTTCCTCAGTGAGGGCAGGAGTGTATTTTTAGGAGGGGTAACAGGGATCATTTCTGGACAGACAGAGGCAGCTGGGTGGAGGAGTGTGGTGAGGCAGCAGGGGTGGTGGTGGGAGGGAGAACAAATCCCTCATGACTCAGAGTCGGTCTAATATTTCACTGTGGTCCAGTTTTCAGTGCTGCATTATTGCGTTTGCCCACTCCCTGAACATACATGCAACATCCTCGGTTTTTTACCAACATTATGAAACAAGTTCTGACTGAGTTCAGACAGGCAAAGTGAAACCACCTCAATCAGGCTCCTGTGAGACAAAACAAATCCAGTTTTTCTTACTTTTCTTACTTTGCAACGCTTTCTTTGTGTTGTTTTGCATCATTTAGTGATTTCATTTTGTGGCAACATATTTTGTATCAGATCTCATTTTGGTTATCTTGTGTTTTTTTGTGGTTATTAAGCATTTCATTTAGTTTTATAATAGTGTTTTTTTAACTCTTTGTGGTCATTATTGGTCAACAGTGTGGTAACTCCTGTAACATTTTGTAGTCACTCCTAACCCCTTCAAAGCAAATATTTGTCACATTCAGGCAACTTTTTGTTTTGTTTTGATTGTTCTACTGTCTTGTTTGGTCATTTTATGGTATATTTAGGTCGCTTTTCTTTATTTCTGTTATGACAAAGAATCTGTTCTCTTAAATTATCTGTCCTCATCTGAAACTTTTATGTTTCTTTCCTGTCATCTTTTCTTCATAGACAGGCCTGACCAGTGTGGCACCACTTTAATGTACTGGTGTTTTCTGAATTAAACTGGGCTTTTTTTTTTCTTCTCTAACTGTAAGAACTGAGCTCAGAAGTCACTGTATTGCAGCTGCCCCACTACCAGCTCTCCTTGCTGGCATTTGTAGCGCTAACCTTCAATAAAACGTCTATTTATTTTTACCACTCACCCGCTGAAAGTGCACTGAAAGTGTTTACAGTTAACTGTGGGGAGCAGGGAGCATAATTCCTGTCCAAAATAGGCAGAAACAGTGAGAAGAAAGAAAAGAATTGATCAGTTAGAGAACTATTTTCCTTTATGGCAGATAAAAAAAGCACAGAAACTTCGTTGTGATGGGTCAGATGGGGGTGGAATTCAGGCATTCTCGGACCTCCAGTTTGACCATCACCTGTCCTAGAAGTTTTCCAACATTTCTGATAAGTCTGCAGCATGTGTTCATTATAAATAGCGTGAGACAGTCTCCTCAAACATTCATCCACAGCAAATGGACTTCCCCGTGCGGCTGCTTTTAGGGTGACTCCAGAGGAGGAGGTGTTGTGCCTTCTGCCCGGAGACTGTGTGCCCTCTGCTGGTCACCTACATCTGACTCAGAAACAGGAACGCCACACTCTGCTTTTTGGTTTATGCTGCAACTTTGT
>JAOXNZ010000030.1:9181539-9199056 GCA_028566095.1 Kryptolebias brasiliensis
GTGAAGATAATCTAACAACAGTTTATTTGTAAATTAGCACAGTATAATTTACTGACTGAACATAAACAGCAAGGATACTCAACAGGTTAGTGTATCACAGTATTTGAATGCACAGTGGTTTTCATGGGCTTCAGACGTATTTCTTATTTTGTGCATGTCATATTCTTTCAAAATAACTTGGGTCCACTTCTGGAAGTTTTGAACATAATTCAGTTTTTGTAAAACCAACACTCTCTACAACTAAATGACAACAATCTCACTACATGAACAGAAACAACAAAAAGCTGCGAGGGTTTCATCTTATATCCTCGGGTCCTGGATTGAAAAGACTTTGTTCTTCTGCTGCTCATTTTATATTATCTCGACAACAGTCACATTCTTCTTCTTTATTTATTGTCACATCCTTTGGATGTCTTCCTGAATCTCTGTGGGTGTCTTCTCAACCTGCAGGATAACCTCCTCTCTGGAAAAAAGTCAGGTTTTATATTTATATTTCTACTGTTTACCATTAAGTTAAAGGCAACCTTACACATTAAATTCATATATAAATTAATATAAATGGTCATTGAACTTAATTAACTGAAAAGTATAACTCATATTGGGGATGAACTGGTCAATACCACCAAAACTACAAGCAGTACTTACAGTGATGTGCCGTTCTTACTCTGTTCATTTTGGAGGCATTTAAAAGAAGGAAAAGTTAGGGTGAGAGCGTAGAATCATCAGTATAACTCTGAGCTACACTCTAAGCTGTAAACTACTGAACTTTGTGTTTTTAGAAAAATATACCTTCAGGCTTTGGGTGCATGAGGTTCACTGGCAGCTCCAGGGTGACATCACTGTACAGAAAAATAAAACAGCCAATCAGCACAGAGGGGCACTTGTCAATCACTGTAAATTAGCTGCAATAAAACTGCTGTGATAGATGCTGCTTACCTGGCAGTGAGGGTACCCATCAGGCTGTAGATGAGAAGCACATTGTAAGTTTCTCGGGCCTGTTTAATCTTTAAGTTTACTTGTGACAGAAATGGTTCAGACAGGCAGATAGACTCACCCTGCTCCAGCCACCATGAGGTTAATTTTAAGCTTGTAGGAAACTAGAATGCCCAGCACCTCTTTTTCGACATTCTTCTTCAGCCTGTGAAGGTGGAATTAGAGGGGTTTAAGAGATTAGTGGGTTTAATTTAGCTAAGGGTGCTACTATAACACAACGCAGATGCTGAGCTGCATCTAAAAGAAGCTGCTGCAAATGTGAAGTCTCTAAAGGTTGAAACTAGTGAAACTAAAAGTAATTTGGTTTGTCTTTGCACTAACACAGTGGTGGAGGCCAAGTTTGTGTCCTCGTCCCTCAGCCTTCCGTCCAGTGCCAGTCCTCTTTTCTCCTTGTTTTCAGACAGACTGGGTGTGATGCTCAGAGTTTTCTCGAAGGTGGTGTTGGGCTCCACTGTCTCTCTAAAACACATTAAAACACAAACAAATAAGCAAACACATCACTCGGTACTTGTGTGATACTCTCTGTGCTTTTGGTTTCTTTTGGACGTACGCAATCTCCTGGTTGAAGACAGTCTTGGTGTACTTGTCTGCCGAGTAGAGGACGATGTCGGTGGTTTGATCCACTGTGAGGAAAGGGAAAAGAAGATAAATAGTCAGGTTCTGCTCTAATGACAATCACAGAATTAAAACTGGTCAAAGTATTTTTTTTGCAGAGGCACCCACCAGTTATTTTGAATTTCTTCACAGTTTTGTTGCTCTCATTTTTGACTTTGAGCTTAATTGGGATGGGCTCACCGTGAAAGTAGAGCTGTGAGAAACCAGAAATGAAATTTGTTCCCTGTTATGGTTGTCCATGAGTCTGGAGAATGCATGTAAAATAAGACCTTTGCCGCTCACATCTTTCTCCAGTGATGCCTCAAAGTGAACAGGTTTGTCGGACATCATGAAGCTTTTGCAGATTTCAGCCTTGGGCCCGGCGCCCACCTGAGACGGAGCAAACTGGATTTTACGCACTATAAGACGAGCGGTGTCCCTGTTTGAGCGAAGGGGAGAGAGAATTAGCAATCAGCCAGATTAGTGACACACACTCAGCTGAAATGGGGGCCAAAATTAGCAGCAAAAATGTAACGTTTACCCACTTCTTTTCAATTTTTTCATCAGGGTTGTCCTTCTCCTTGGCCAGGTAAGTTTTCACTTCAAAGTCAACACCGCAAGCCTGGAGAGAAATCCACCACTTTACATTTATACCTTTGGGATGTAAAAATAAGGTGTTACCAGAATAAGGCTTACCTTCCCCTTGTCTTCAGGCCCGGGCTGCAGAGAGACTGAGCAGGGCAGGTTGTTGGGAATCTGATGAAAAAAAGAGAATTATTTATGATTTAGCACCAGAATTTTCTTTGAGTTCACTCACAAAGCTAAATGTTCACATATGAATTTAAATGACTAAACGTGAATAAAACTTTGAAGCATTTTTTTGACTGCATTGGATTTGAATCTGGGTCTAAATTGGATTTATGATTTGGACTTTTTTGTATAAAGTGATCATGTCACAAACGTGATAAATCCATAGTTTTCTGTAAGGGCGGAGGGATGTTTTCTTGTGGTTTGGTTATGGTACTGTTATGTAATTTATTTGTATTTACTGGACAGCAGATGAATTTGAAGGATTGATAAACAGTGAGTGAGAAAATGGCTACTTATTCAATGACATTAAAAAAAGATTAAAAACTAAAAACGTGTCAAGTAAAAAAACTTTTAACCTAAAGCTGCCAACTATGTGTGATGATCTTGCTTTGAAAATTAAGATGCTCTTTAAGGCATCATAAAATGAAAATACACAAATACACATAAAATTGTACTCAACTAAAGAGAGAGTGAATATTCTTTATGTTCAATCACTTGTTTCCAACTTTTTTACTTCCAAGCTGTTCTGTCTAAAAGCTTCCTGGTCTGTAGCTCAAGCTCATCATATAATCTACTTCTTTTCATCATCAGCTGATGGCTTTAAACCCTTCACATACTTCGAAGGAGAAGGGGTACGAGTTGTCTCCAGCCTTCTTCAGCAGGGTCTCGTGCATCTCGCTGAGTGCAGGCTTGGTGCCATCAGGGTAGAGCTGGGTGTGCGTGATCCAGATGTCCTTCCTGAAGCACAGGCCCATCACATCCAGGTCTTCACTGCCATAACGGAAGGCACAAGCCAGCTGTATGAAAACTGCCAACATAAAATCAGAGATACATTGATTGTTCAAGTGGCTCAGGTAGTGGACCATTTTAGGGTTTGGAAAATAAAACTCCACACAGGAAACTTAAAAAAAAAACCCAAAAGTTTATTATGGTACCTTTTCTGTCACCAATTTCAGCTGGTTCCACTTTCACTACGCCATCTGAAAGGTAAGAATTATAATTCAGTTCCTGACAGCGCAGCTGGACACCCATAAAAAAGTTAAAAACAAAAAACACACCAATTTGGTCCACAAGGGTGATATGATCCACATAATCTCTCTTTCCCAGGTAGAGGGTCAGCTGTTAGACAGGTGGAGGAGAAACAGTTTAAACTTTAAGAACTTAAAAATGATCAATGTGAGCATCTAATCGAAATAACAAACACTGACCCCTCCATTTCCACTGGTCTTCTTGAAAACCCTGTGAACGGAAAGAGGAGAAACACAAATTTAGGACTTAAGCACAAGAAACTGATTATTAAAACTGCTTTAATGATAATTTCAATGAATTTAAATGCTTCTCAGACTTATCCGGGTTTTGTTCTCTCTTTTTTGGCTTGCTTCTTAACAATATTTATCATTTACATTCAGAGTTGGACCAAGTATTTATGTGCAGAAAGCTCCAAAATGTTACAGAATCAGCGCAAAGTCTGAGGCAGAGTTACAGTCAGAATCAACCAGATAAAAAGGATGATTTGTTTTAGATTCAAATGGAAAAAAACCTGTGGCAGAAGGTCCTGTAATTCCTTATTCCACATCATCCAGTTAAGAATAGCTAAGTGTGAAGCAGCTTTACCTCATCTAGCCCAGGATTGAAAGGCTTGGTCAGGTGAGGGAGCCACAATTGGTGTGAGAGCGCTCAGAAATAGCTGATAACCTGTGTGCTCCCGTGTGAAGCTGATTACGACAGGTGATGTGTGTGTTAAACAACATATCACCACCTAAGCCGTTCCAAATAAATACCTTTCTACTAATTGTCAATTTTAGGAGCTGGCCTTCAACCCAGAGGTAGTTCTTTTCAATAATTTAAAATAATAATTAAAAATGTATATGTTGTTAATAATAATAATAAAAAAACTGTTCCCATATCACTGCAAAAATTATTCATTTAATGTGAACAAGTTTAAAAGACTGATTTGCTTTGTTTAATGTGAATAGGTTTTGCCTTCATTAAGTTGGATACTTTTGTAGACAAAACACAGCATAAAAATTACAATAAAATTTCATAAATGAAAGAAAATCAGTTTTTAGAAATCTGCTCTATTTGGACTCATTCTGCTGGATCAGGTTTGTCTTGTGTAAGTTTGTTTGGTTTTAGATTTATGGACCTTTTGTAAATGCTGCTACTGAGTCATCAATGAGTCCAAAACTTTCCCCTAAGGGACAATAAAGAATATTGTATGGTATCATATCGTATCACATTGTATTGTTTCATATCATTTTGTATTGTATTGCTAAGTAGTGTATTGTATCATATTACATCATATCACACCATACTGTATTGCATTAAGGTGTATCTTATATCATATCATATCATATCATATCATATTATATCATATCTCATATCATATCATATCATATCATATACTACATTATATTGTGTTGTATCTTATCATGTCATACCACATTGTAATTTGTGGAACTGCACACTTTGATGATTCAAATTAACATCCAGTTCAGTGTTTGGTCCAAATGGGCATCTGTAAAGGTAAACTATAATCTGTCCTTCAGTATTAATTAATTAATTAATTTTTATTTAAGGCATAAAAGGGAAGTTTAAAAATGTAGTTTGTAACAAAAATACAACATTTACTTCAAACAGCAGAATAACTGAAAAGAAAAACAACAACAACAAAATAGAAACAAATACTTACTTTGCCATGTCTGGAAGATGTTTGCAAGAACTCTGTTGGAGGAAAGGAAAAAAAAATTATGGTATATCTATTTCTTAAAGTGGGCACAATGTCTGTAATTGGCTGGGATTAAAATTCTGCCCCTTCTGTTAGCTTTTTTGCAGCTAGAGTGATGTTTTGTTTAGAGGGTGCAAAAGGTTAATCTTGTGTGATAAGATTAGACCTTTGGTGTGAAAGACCTGAGCCAAAGCTGTCAATCTTTCTGCTAACTGGCCTCTGTCCAAAAAACGGAGGCTTTCCAGCATACGCTACAGATTTACACTGAGCACACGATTACGTCATGATGTTCCTCCTATAACGAAGGAGCAGTGGCTGCTTCAATGAACTATAAGAGGACAGTTAAATGGTTAAACCTCTGTCTGTAACTCGTAATAAGAAACATCATGTACTCCAAGTACTAGAAGTAGCTCACGAAAAGCCCTGAAATACAAACGGTCAGGGACAGCTTAAGGTAACTAAAAGCACTTGTTCATGAACTGTTTAGCATTTTATTCTGAAGTACTGTTAAGTGTTCATTTATTTATTTTTATCAAATAGCCTCAATTTGAGTAATAAACTCAAATTAAACACATCAAAAGGTTTGTTTTTAACTTGAAAGGACTGACTGGATTATAAAAAGTTCTGCCTACAGATTCTGATCTTATAGATCACTTTTTAAAACATTTACGGATTTATTTTTCATAAAAATGATAACGCAAGAGGAAAATCCAAATATACTTTGCCTCTCTATCTAACTTTATCTATTTAAAAAAGAAATGGTTTAAGGATAAAATACAAAATTTACTACAGTGATTAAAAGCAAATATTGATTTGTTTGTTCAAAAAATACATTTCATTCCCAATATACTGTCTGCTATCCACGCTGTTAACTCCCTGTTACAATGAAGACAAAATGTTTTATTTATTTATTGTGACTTTATGGACTATAATACACAGCCACCTACTGCTTAATAAACTCAACAAAATGTATTAGAGAATACCTTTGTAACTGGTCACTGGTAAATGTGCACATTTCTGTCCATAAAGAAGGTTTTATTCTACTTGTCTGACTGGCTGATTGTTCCGCAGTAACCAAAAAATCTGCATGTTACGGAACCACAATACATCTGATCTAAATATAAGTAAACTTTCCAGATTAGATCTTTGCAAACATTTTGTTCAAACCAAACAGAACTTTTTATTTTGTTTAATTGAACAACCTATTCAGATATTTTGTTATTGTCCACTTTAACACTAATATGACTCATCTGGGTTCAGCAAATCTAGAATGGACATATGTAATCACAGAAAAGAGTCCTTCCTTTAAGGAGAGAAAGTTTACACCTGTAACAGACTAAATGCTGCTTTAATCTAAAAAAGTAAAAGTTTACTTGACCTGCAATGGCCAAATCATTACACTGCAATGAGCCGTATTTGTAAAGATTCGTTACACTTCTTGGTTTACTACACTGAACAGCTTTAGTGATGGATTCATGGTGAACTTCAATAACTTATGATTAAATGCAACTGCATTATAATCACTGTTTTTAATTTATGAAACCTGTAGGTGCAAAACAAATCACAGACTTTAAGGTTTTTCAGTTGTGGTCATATACAAACTATCAACAATGAAACATTTTTAGTTAACAGTATGTTCTTATAAAAAACATGCATCTCTGAGTTCAAATAAAGATGCAGTAAACCAATAATATAACAGTTACATGAATTCCTCCATCCCTTATAAAAATTAGGTTGACTTACCTCCTAGTTGTTTGCGATCTTTTCAGGGTGTCAGGGTGAGTCGAATAAGTTTGACAACAGTTGCTCTCCCTTTTTATACCAGTCTCCTTCCATCTATCTGTCAGACTTAACAGGTTCTTCAGGGCTGTTGCTGCCTCCTCCATAATCCCATCAAGCAATCAGTGGAAGGCTTTTTTTGGGACTACGAAGGGTTTAAAAATGTCACCCAAGTAAATCAACAACCACCACATGGCTGCACTTGTAGTAAGGCTCCTAATCCCTCCCCTGTGCTTCCGTAATTAAAAAAAAAAAAGATTTGCAGTCATCTAGAAAAAACGTTTAGTCAACACAAGAGAGTATATTTTCCTTTTGTATTGGGGTTTATTTCTCTGTAAAGAGATTATTGTAGTTTTCTTTAAAAACAAAGGCAAAGGTTGCCACTAACTGTATGTTTAATAATAGCCTTTAGCTTTAGCGCCTATTTTTAGCTTGAACTGTGAGCCAGACCTCAGACTGTGTTTGATAAAAATACACAATACAGCACAGTACTTACTGGGTACATACCGGGTATGTGTCCTGGTACTTACTTGATTCTTACCAAATACTTACCTGGTACACATCTGATATGTACTTGATATGTATTCTGGTACTTACCTAGTACTTGACACATACCTGGTACGTACCTGGTACATACCGGGTGTGTACCTGGCTCATACCTGGTACTTACCTGAAAGATAGTGGGTATGTACCCTGGTACTTGCCTGGTTAGTAATTGATACTTACCTGACACATACTGTATATATACCCTGGTACTTACCTAGAACTTATCGTGTACATACCTGGTACTTACCTGGTGTGTACCTGGTATGTGCCCAGTACTAACCTGATAATTACTGGGTATGAATCCGGGTATTTAATTGGTACTTACCTGGTTCATACCTGGTACTTATCTGACACGTACTGGGTATGGACTCTGGTACTTACTTGATACTTACCTGATACGTACTGGGTATTGGCTCTGGTACTTACTTGATACTTACCTGATACGTACTGGGTATGGACTCTGGTATTTACTTGGTACTTACCTGATACACACTGGATATGTATCCTGGTACTTACCTAGAACTTACCTGGAACACACTGGGTACATACCTGGTACTTACCAGGTATATACCTGGTACATGCCTGGTATGTATCCAGTACTTACTTGGTTGTACAGTGTATGACCAAGTACATAACAGTATTATGTATTGCTGACAATTTTTTAGTAAATGTTTAATTGTTGATTACAGAATTGCTAATGAAAGCTACAAAATGTATAAAAAATATATTAAAATAAAATAAAATAAACAATAAACTGGAGAACCATAATCCTGCCAATAAATAAGAGGAAAACAAAAATACATTTGGTCAACGAGATTACACTAAAACTTTTTTATTTTAAGAACACGCAAGTCTAAAAGTAATGGAGTTTTATATATATTCTGGCATTCTGGTGAAAGGTAAAAATAAGGGGTGTATATATTGAGGCTTCTGCTGAGCAGTGTGTTGATTCTCTGTATTTAAGTCTGTCTGATCTCAGCAGCTTAACAGCCTCCAATCATGTAAGAGTACGGATGGCGGAGCCTTGGTGCTAACATCAGAGTAAGCTGCCTTATTCAACATAGTCTCAGGAACGTGCCAAAGATTAGATGGGATTCCCTTTAACCTTTGAAACTCTGCGAATCTTCAAACAAGTCTGTTTTAACAAGCTCGTGTTGAAAGAACAACCAGAACGATGCACTTTTTAATAAATTATGGGGTTAAAGTACAAAATAAGACTTCGTAACATAACTTAAAGTGTTACAGTTATATAAAAAAAATCCAAAATATTGGTAAAAGACAACAAATGATAAAAAAACTATGTTGGATTTCAGCCAAGATGAGACCTCTAGGCCATCAGAATGCCCCACAAGGCAAGAGTTACTGTGATGTTTTCAAGGGCTTAACAGAAGTCTATCAGCAGTAGTGGCGGTCTGTACTTTAAGTGGACACTTTAAATGTATTTTCCGTGTATTTACTTTGAATAATGGAGGAGGGGAAAGCAGTTTAATGAAAACTTTCTTGATTTTATTATGTTGTATATTATTTATTTTGACATAAAGATTCTCACTCACTTACAGGGATATGATCTCATCAGGTTTATCTGCAATTCTTAAACTTGGGACTTTTTCAAACACAACTTTACACTATAATTCAATAAAACAAAAACAATACTCATTCCTCCCCTTCTATCTATAAAAGCAGAATAAAAAAAACAGTCAAATTCACTTCAAATGATCATGAGAAGGTCAGTCTGTCTGGAAACAAAAAATAAAGTGTGCTACAATACAGGTAAGAACATTTACATAAAGGACATTTACTTAAACCTGCTTTTAAATAAACCTGCTAAAAATATAATTTTTCTATTTTGAGTAGGCCTGTACACAGCTTGGTACAAGAAGATTATTCTTGTTTTTCCCCTTTAACTGACCAACATTTATAATTACCAGATGAGTCTTTGTACAGGTAAGCTACAAGAAACAGATGAAGAGTGAAATTAATCTTTATTTAGTGTCTTGTTAAAGGTCAGCTTCAGTTCTAGTGAACAGTGGAAGCAGTGGAATGTGTGGATTCCTGTAAATACTAAACAGAAAACAAATATAAGTAAACTGTGTTCCTTATACTGCACATTGTGCTCAATTATCATTCATTATATTAACATATAACAAGTAAGCAAGTAACATAACATCACATATGTGATTAATATGTGATAGGGTTTGATGGTGTATGTAAAGCTCTGATTTCTAAATGATGGCCCAGTTGAATTTCAGCTGTATTTTGTTCATTTGTTTACTGATCTGTGAAAGCCCATTTATGCCCCTTTGATCAAAAAATATCTTATGAAATAAAATTTCATAATTATTACTTAGCATTTCATATTTAAGACATAACATATAATTACAACTTAGCATATCATAATCATGAGTTGCTATTATTATTATTATTATTATTATTATTATATTTTATTGTTACTTTAACTATTCCTTAACCAGTTCTGCAACCATGTAACGTAGAAAGGTCAGACTTCCACCTCATGAGACAAGAATGAGCTTTTAATATTTTTTGTCCTCCCTGCTTCTGCAAGTTTTAGCTTTTTGTGTTGCTTTCAGCTTCTTTCTAACGATTTCTGCTTTTATGACGACCCCTTGAGCTTTTTCTTGCTAATTTTAGCTGTTTTGTGCTCCTTTCAGCTTCTTCCTACTAATTTTCAGCTAATGAAGGATTTCAAGCTTGAGATTCTTCAGCAACTTGCAGCAGAAATGATTCAGCAGTCATCATTCACGCTTCTCTGTATCCCACATGGTTTAAACGTCAAAAACTGACTTCATAAAACCTTTGAACTAAACTGCCATCTAGTGGATTCAGTGGAAATCCAGCTGACTTTATTTTTTTTTCCTGCTCTCCGTTTGCTTATCGCTGTCTCTGAGTTCATGCAGAGAAAAACAAAATCTCCTAAGAGGTTTTCTTATTTAATAGAATGTTTTGTTTGTGTAAAATCAGTCTCATCAAAAGGATACTATGATTAAATCGGTAATATGTGAGTTAACAGCAGTGATACGACAGTGGACGTGTCCTCCGACCACCTCTTCTCGGGTCTTGACGTCAGGTGAGTGACGCTCCCCTCCATCCCGGTGCGCACTCAGCTCAGCTCGGCTCGGCTCGGCTCGGCTCGGCTCGGCTCGGCTCAGCTCGGCTCGGCCGGACACTGCGGAGGACGGAACCGACACGTCGCTGCGGCTGGCTGCTCGCTCCAGGACACCGCGTCCCGCTGCGGACGTCCCGAACCGAACACCGCCCGCCTGAGGGGCCGCCATGGCCGAGTCCAACCCGCGCTGGGGGTTCCCCCGTCTGCGCCGGGCCGCGGTAAGCTCCGCCGGGCAGGTGGGGAGGTGGTGGGGAGGAGGGTGGAGGAGGACTGCAGCAGAGACACAGGCCAGCTGTTCTGAAACACTGTTTGGTGCAGAGAGTGGGAATAATGCGTTTAACCTGCAGGTATTTAAGACGCCTCTCGGTCTGGAGCCTGTTTATTGTTTAAAGTCCCGGCTGTGGGACCGGAGGACAGAGCAATGACACACCGGTGCAGGACAGGGAGCTTCATCAGCTGAGACACTGCAGAGTGTTTCTGTTAAAGTCCTGCTGATGGGTTTGGTTTCCAACCAACAGGCCTGCATGGTCAAGTTTAGAGCAGGGGTCTGCAACATTTATGCTTAAAAGAGCCTTTTTAACCACCTTTCCTACTAATTAAAATTTATATGAAGCCACAAAAATCTACTTGGCTCTTTAAAACGTATTTTTTGTTTATATGTTTAAAAGAAAACAACAGTTTATGTTGTAAAGCTGTATTTTTTAAAATATAATTTTAAAGTGTGAAGACAACAAAACCCAACAACCTATAGTTCTACAGAAGGCATTGACACTTTCTTGTTTAGGATGCAGACCTGACTGAGTCTTCATGTTTGTGTAAAAAAAAAGAGCAAAACAAGTATCAAAATTAGAAATAAATGGAGCACTAAGTTGCAGCCCAAAATCTTAAAAATCAAAACCACAACTTTCATGTACATAAACTGCTAAATCTTTTATCAGAGGCTGGCAAGAAACTATCTGAATGCCACATTCTAATGTCTTAAAATATATAATAGATGCTCAAACCCCTCATTTCTGCATCAATTGCCTTAAATATGTTGAAAAATGTGACTTTTCTGTTGGAACAAGGACCACACTGTCGAAAAGATGCATAAACAAAATGGGAGAACACAGTAAAAAACTACGAGCACAACAGTAAAAGTGATCAATGAATTGTAAACGCATTTTAGTGATAACTCAGCTAATTCTGGTACTGAAATGATAAACAAAGTATTTATAAATATTGACATGTCCACTAATTTCTGTTAAAAAACCCCAGCAAAACTGAGTTCACACAGGCAGCCTAATCTACTTGTAATATTAGTGTCCTTCTGCTGTAGGTTGTAAATAATATTGTTTTTAGTCAAAGTTACATGGAGCCACTTTAGAGCGTCTGAAGAGCCACATGTGGCTCCAGAGCCACAAGTTGCAGAGCCCTGGATTAGAGCAGATTTCTGATGGGCATCTCCTGCAGAAGTAAATACAATGTTTGCAGTGAGTTAGATAAATATGCCTGGTGGATTTTTTTTGCACAAAAGTCTGCTGTGGTCAAAAGAATGTGTTAGATATGATCTGATCTTAAAAAAAACAAAAACAAGAATATCACCAAGAGAGATAACACACCTTTCAGCCACACACACAGTGCATCACAGCAGCTATAAAACCTCAACGAGCTTTTAATTTTGAATGAGGCTGTTCAGACTTGTGGATGATGATGTGAAAGCAGTGTAACTCACTGCTATTTAACAGCATTAGGTGTATGAATCCTGATGTCCTCAGTTTTCTCAGTTCAGATCAGAACAAATATTGTTTTTGTAGAGTAAAACTGACACAGAGGAGTACAGAAAACCACGGACCTCATTTTCTAATCATTCCGATCAACGGTCTTAGCATCCACCTAACAAAAAAGTTTGTGCCACTTTATTCAATTTTCAACTTTTGATGTGATTATCACCATCCTGCATACCTACATTAGCAATACTTTTAGACTATTATGTGCCAACAGTAAATTAAATAATACTATTTAATTCAAATAATTCAGAATAGATTATTTTTTATAAATTACCTGTGTCCCTCGCATTAGCAGATAAGACAAAATGTAAAGTGGAACATAACAACAATAATACTCAGTCTGTAATACAAATGTGGAGGCGTGTAGAAGGCCTGCCAGCTGATAATGATTGACAGAAGTCAGACTAAAGAGCAAAATAAGTAAGAAGAGCTGACTGTCAGAGCTGCTGAAGTGTTACAGAAGCCAGAAGATCCATCAGTCTGACACTGAAGGATGCTGATGCTGTGTTGAGCTTTGCAATCTCTTCTGACGGAGAAGATCAGCTCTTCTAGTCTCTTCGCCCTGCTGTCTCTGAAGACGTCCAGCAATCTGGGAAAAGAATCAATGCCCTTCAAAGTAATTTCAATCTGTTTCACTTTGTGTCTAATCTTCTGAAAAAAGGGCTGAGTTCTTTATTCTGGTGGATATTCTTTATTTCAGATGTTTAGAAAACCGATATTTGTCCCATTTTGTCGCAGTAAAACCTAGAAAGAAAATAATTTTGGTGGGATTTGTGTTTTTTTACACAGTTCCATCATGAAAATGACAAATATCATAGACATTTTTTAACAGCAGTTCCATCTCACAGCAAGAAAGTCCCTGGTTTAGAATTCAGGTTTGGTTTTTTTAGTGGAGTTTGCATGTTTAGATTTTCTTCAGCTACTCTGGATTCTTCCCATGGTCCCAAATCATGCATGTAGGGCTAAATGTAAATTCTAAATTTGCAATAAATCATATTTAATTTGGTATTAGATTAAATGTCAAATAATGTTTTCCTGAATTTCAGTTGATTTGAAATCAAAATTTTATATGTCTAAGTTTTATTTCTCAAATGTGAAACAAATTTGAGCTAAGGTATAAAACGATTTCTGTTTTCTGATTTTAGACTTCTTTTCCTGGCAATCTGCATTTGGTTTTGGTGCTCCGCCCCTCTGGCTTGTTAAGCTCCGCCCCCAGTCCGTCCTCGAGCACTGACCTGGGCTGTCGCTTCAGCCAAGATGACTTCCTGCTAAAGATGCCGGTAAGAAAGAAGAAAGAGGGGTAAAAACTGAGAATTATATGATGTTTATTCTGTTCATCTCTGATCTAAGCACAAACAGTTTGTACAATTCTGCAGTCATGCTGCAGATGTTTGCTTGAAAAGTTTATTTTGCCGCCTGTTAAAATGTCAGATGAGGCACACGAATGACCTGGCTGTTTGCTCCTCGGTGCTTTCCAGGTGGTGATGCTGCGTTCAGTTGGTGACCTGCTGCGCTACATCGATGAACACCACCTGGCATCGGACTTCACTGCAAAAGTGGAATGTTGTCAGAGCGACTGGGTCATCCTCCGTTCGGTATGCACGTCTGATCCATCACAGTGAGCCAGGAAGGGTTTCTAAACGAGAAAATTCAACAACTATTTTTAACTTTATCGTATGTCTTCTTCATGTTTGGGTAAAATGTGCGTGCTTGTTTGTGTTTGTAGTCCATTGAGACCTTTGCGGTGACAGTGAAGGAGATCGCTCAGCTGCTGCAAGGCTTTGGTTCTGAGCTGTCTGATACCGAACTTCCAGATGAAGCGAATGCCATCGAGTTCCTGGTGCACTCACACACCCACCGATACAGACAGATGAAGGTTGTTGCCATCACTTGTCTTCCTTTCTCTCCTCCTCTTGTTGCACTCAGTCTCTCTCTGACAGTTTGCTTTCACACTGGTTTTGCATTGCTTGGTCAGGACGATATCCGTGGGGTGCTCAAAGAAGGACGCCTGCTGTTGTCCAACCTGGAAACAGTCAAAGCTGCTAAGAGAGACGTAGAAGAAGAGAGGGAAATACAGTCTGACATGGACACTGTTCAGAGGTGCAGTACCTGCTGCAGCCATAGGTAGAGATAGACTTTATGGGACTTTTTTATCTGATCTGAACTTTGTTTTTTATGTGTGTTTTAGGCTCTTAGCACAGCTCAGAGACATGGAGGAGGCATTTGATGGTTTCTTTGACAAACACCACCTGAAGCTGCAGCAGTACCTCCAGCTGCTACACTATGAAACCAGCTTCCAGCAGGTGGGATAATTGGTGTCCCTGTGTGTGCCTTCCCATCATTAGCTTTAATCCTGCCTCCTGATTTACACTCTTGTGGTGTATGTGTGTGTGTAGATGGATGAGGTGCTTGAGTGTCTCTCTGCCCGGGAGAAGGAGATTGCCTCAATGGGGACCACAGTGGTTCAGACAGAGCAACTTCTTAAGGACCTGGACACTCTGGACAAACACGCTCAGGTAAAAAATAAAATATAAAAAAACACATTTCAGTGGCATTGAGAGGACAGAGGAAAATAAACAAAGTTTTAAAATAAATATTTGTCAGTATTGGATCACAATATATTTGTTTGACAATACACCGCTACTACTGATTCGCTAATATTGTGTCATGATATAACAATGCATCTGAAAATAATTGTTATATCATGATACATAACTGTGACACTTTACAGTAGAGGTTCTTCCTGATTCTCTTCCTGACCATCCTTTGGTTACCTTGTGCTTTTTATTTACATTTTTTAAGTGAGTATTGATGAGGTCAGACCATTGGTTGGGAAAAGAAAAGTAGGTTTAGCCATGGTTATTTTGTACACTGCCAATTTAAAGACTTAAAGCAATAGTTCAGATATTCTGAAGTGGGCTTCTGTAGAAAGGTTATGGACAATTAATGTCTTATTTGTTGTAGATTGCTCTTTGAATGACCTCAATTTGAAGAAACAGAGTTTAATTCTGCCGTCTCTATTCTTTACCATTTCATAGCATTCATTATATTGTTGGTAATTCTTGACTACTTGCATTAAACTGTTATTTACGTTGACTTCTATGGCTATTTGCAAGCACAAAGAGTGGCAGTTGCAGTTAGCTGTAGCATTTCTGGTGCAGCGTGGCCCTCCTTTAGCAGGAATTTTATGATACTTTGCTGGAATAACTTTTTATCGCCAAACTGACTGTGCTATAAAGAGTCATAAAATAACATTAGCATAGTTAGCTTGTTGATCTGGTCAGAATTAAACTCTGTTTCTCCAAACTGAGGTCATTCAAAGACATATCTACAACAGGCATGATATTAATTAATTGTAACATTTCCACAGAACCCCACTTCCTAAAGAATCTCAAATATCTCATTTTAAGCTTTTTTAAACGCTTTAGGAGAATTTATTTAAACTGGGGTTGTGTTTGGGGCACAGCGAAGAACTAAGTAACCTTCACGTGTTTGTGTGAACCAGGAGGAAATGGCTCGAGCCCAGGTGGTGATCCTGCACGGCCACCAGTTGGCTGCCAATCACCACTATGCTTTGGCTCTGATCATCCAGCGGTGCAATGAGCTGCGGCATCACTGTGATGTCATCAGCAATGCCATCCACTCTAAGAGGGCCTCTCTGATCCGAACACGAGACTTGCTGCTGCGCCTCGAGGAGGTAAAAATGCACAAGCGTTTCTACACAGTCGTACTCAGAGTAACCCAGATGGGTTGATGACTTTAGTTGTGTGTTTAGTAATGTTTTGTCTATTTTGAGCAGGCACTTCGTTGGTGCGACGAGGGCGCCTACCTGCTTGCGAGTCAGATGGTGGACAAGTTTCAAACTAAAGAGGGAGCTCAAGAGGCGCTGCAGTACCTGAGCAGTCACCAGGAGAGGTCGCCGTCTGCCCTGAAGAACAGTCAGGACACTCTGAGCCTGGAGTTTGAAGCCATCCTCAGCCCACAGCTGCAGGTGACTGAGTGCTGCTGCCACAAAAACAATCACAAGTCACCTCGGCTGCTCACCCGCCTTTGTTTTTCCTCTTTGCAGTCCCAGGTTACCATGGTAACAGAGAAGCTGAACTCGGTTCAGTCTATGATTCGAAACAGAGAGCAGTGTCTAAAGAAGCTGGCAGACGTGCAGGTTCGACCCATACAGCTGGTGGCTCCTCGACCTGAACCTGACCAGACGTTACTGCGCTGCAAGTCACCTCTGTTCTCCCCAAAACACGGTAAACGCCACGTTAGCACCCCCCTATTTACAGGATGAGATTACCTGTGTGAATGCTGAGTCAGCATTCACTTCTGCATACTTTGTGCTATTTTAACCATTCATATATTTAATCGATTGGGAATAGTGTGCTATAACTTTTAGTATTTGTAATTTTTTGTATTATTTAACTTTTTTATTTAACATTTTCAAACGTTTCCACAGAAATACACTTAGAAGTCTTCAATTCCTACAGAACATTGTCTTAAATCTACTTCAGCATACTTGCTCTATTTTTATCTTATGCTTCTTTTAGTTTTTAGCTACTGTCTTGCTACTTTTAGGATTGTAGCTAGCATTTTGCTAATTTTAGCTTTTTGCTGGTTTTACTACATTTAACCTTTTAGCTACTGCTTTGCTAATTTAGCTTTGTGCAACAATTTTGCTCATTTTAACAGTTTTGCCTGATTTTAGCTACTGTTTTGATGATTTCAGCTTCTGTTCTGTTTATTTCAACTTTAACAGTTCAGTTATTTTATTTTTCAACCAACTTCAGTCAAATCGTTCAGCAGTTAGCATTCACACTGCACTTCTGCAGAAAGTTCAATCTCTCTTGTTACAGTTTAATTAGGTTTTATATTAAAAGCATACAAAGAAATTGTATTTTTCTCTAAAATTCAAAAACTATATGTTGGTCAAAATCAGTGTACATTCATTTCTGACCTTAATTCTCCACTAATTGCATTTAACACAAACTCTGAGCTTTCCTTCCTCATGTATTTGTCTTGTTAGTCTCTCACCAGCATTTCACTTTTGTGTATTTGTGCAACACTCCCTGCAGGTGTTGACTTTAATGTCTTGAACTCAAAGTTCTCATTTGACCTGCTTCCTGGTAAAAAAGCAGCAAGGAGGAACAACAGCCAGCGCAAGGTGTGTGTGTGGGGGT
>JAOXNZ010000030.1:9230908-9256475 GCA_028566095.1 Kryptolebias brasiliensis
CCCCCCCCCCCCCCCAGCCTCTTCCTCCTGTCCTCCTTTCTAGCTCGCAGGCGCACTCAGTATCACATTTTCCCTCCATCGCCTTCTTCTGTCGTATCTCTCATATTCCTCCTTTCATTCATTTATTCCCACGTCTGTCTGTCTCCCCCCACCCCACCCCCCATTTCTGTTTATTCTCCTCCTCGTGTATTTGCATCCCTCCTCATCTGAACCTCCCCAAACTCCATCCTCTCTTTGGCCCTGCCCATCACACATCAGTGTTTCAGTGGAACATGTAAATATCATGCCACGTGGGGGGCTACAGGTGCTCCTATATTAGAAGCAGCACCTCTCAACCTCGTCCCCCCCCCCTCCTCCTCTTCCTCTCTCCTCCTCCTCCTCCTCCTCTTCTTCACGCCTCTTCCTCCGGTGCGGGCAGGGCTGCAGCAGTTTTATGAACGGCGCGGCTGCATCATGTTCCGTCTCTCCCCGATCGAGCCCCGACTTGTTTCATTGACAAACATTCCGCTTGGTGCATTTCTGTCAGCGTCCAGGAGCGGAGCGTCACCTCCGGGGGAGCAGTGCAGAGCAGGAGCACGAAGAGGAGAAGGAGACAGAGCAGGAGGAGGAGAAGGAGAGGAGGCAGCAGCTGCAGTGATCACCACCACCATCATCATCATCAGCATCATCAACAGCATCAAGAACACTCTATAAGCTGTTGATCCGCCACTCGGACCCGGACTGGATCATCTTCATCCAAGCTCTTTTGGACAGTTAAAAAAAAAAAAAAAAAAAAAAAAACTTGAGGGGGTGAGTTTTTGCCACTCAGCCCCCCTCTCCCTCCCTCCCCTGAAGGGGGATGGGATGGGATCCGCTGGAACATCTCCGCATCCATGAGGAGGCGCACGGCGGACGCACCGATGGAGGATTCTGGATCATCACGCGTTTTGGAACCACCTGCCAGCCTCCTGCAGCGGCCGGTGTGTGATGCGAACTGACTCGTGGGTGGCGTAGACCCCCCCCTCTGTCCCTCCCTCCCTTCCTCCTCCCCACTCTCCTCCTCCTCCTTATACCGAACAGTCCTCCCTTCTCTCCAGCCGGGGACGCACAGCCTCGTCTCACTCCACATCAGCATGTCCCGGGCAGCGGCCATCGCCAGCTCCCTCATCCGCCAGAAGCGGCAGGCGCGCGAGCGGGAGAAGGCGAACGCGTGCCGCGGCAGCAGCAGCCCGAGCAACAGCAAGGGCGCCAACGAGAAGCCGAGCAAGCTGAATGTGTTCTCCCGAGTGAAACTGTTCGGATCGAGGAAGAAACGGAAGAGGAGGCGACCACCAGGTCTGAGGGATGGATGGATGGATGAGGGGTGGGGTGGGGGGGTGGGGAGGGACAGTCAGAACATCATGGGGCACCAGCATCACCTCAGCCATCTTCATCTTTACCACCATCATCTTAACAATAGCATATTTTCATCATCACTTCCTCATCTGTCACCCTCTGGGTATCGTCTATTATTCATGTCGCAGGAAGCATCTAATGTAAGAACTTTATTTTGTCCCACAGTGAAGTCTTGTAGCAGCAGGTGTCTGGAAAATTTTCAGAAACAGGATGATCTGGTTTTGATTTAAGCAACAGTTTTCAGATGCCAGGGGGGGCAACACTGGGCCCTCAGTGACTGAAAACATAAACAAGCTCTCCTTCTCGGACACTTCCTGCTTTCTGGAGCGAGTTGGGTTCGATATATTTGATCACTTGATCATAAAAATGAACAAACGAAGGTAACCTGTCTCTTTTTCTCCCCCTTCCTCCCCCTTCCTCCCCCCTCATCTCCTCTCCTCTCAGAGCCCCAGTTAAAGGGCATTGTGACCAGGCTCTCCAGTCGCCAGGGCTTCCAGCTGCAGATGCAGCCTGATGGCACCATCGATGGAACCAAGGATGAAGACAGCACCTATGGTAAGCATAACTAAAGTTTGATTTTCTTTCATTTGCTTCATTTTTCAAAAACCTATTTACTCCTGCACGTAATCTCTTTCCTTATTGATTAATCAGACGTTCTTTGTGTAACATTGATTGAGCATTTTGGCTATAAAAAAAGTCAGCGAGTGTTGTAAAATGTGAAGATTATCAAGGATCTAAAGCCAATGATATTTAATTTCCTACATTTGTATAGAAGTTTACAAATCATTCAGCTGATTATCAACAAAATAATTTCCTGCCAATACACTAATCAACACGTTTTCAGCTTTTAAATCAGTGTTAAATTAAAGTGTACTCATCTTATTAAAGGTACTCATTGCAAAGTGGGAAATCAAACTTAGAAACATTATCCTGAACTATAGCAAACGGTGGAGTTGGGGCAAATTTTACTCCCCTAGTTTTCCAGATATACTGATATGCGGTTCTGAAATGTGGGTATGCACTCAATGTCAACAAAACACTTTTATCTGCATACTTTACTAAACAAATCTGAGCATAAAACCGTATCAACACATCAAAACTGACAGACTTCTCCACCCTATATGGCTCTTTCACAGACTTCATTCTTGTTGATCTATTTTCAGTCTCTTTGGCTGTTTCTGTAGGTAAACAAACACATGTTCATGACATTGCAATGAGCATCTTTAACATGCACTTGCAAGCAGATGTAAATGCTTTCCAGATGTCTTTCTTTAACAAAAAGAGGAACTTAATTTAGTCTGTATCATTTTAACAGGCTGTGTCATCTTTATAAGGCAAAGAAACAAAATAGAAACATGTATTACAGCACAAGAGCCTGAAACCATGTTTTTTCTATAGTCTAGATCATAGTTTGAGTTCATATTGCCTTGAGTGACTAAATGATATTGCCTTTTGTCAAAGGTTTGATTTCTAGCAAGGGGTGATTTAATTTCTGACGTTTATATGCACTTTGGGGGTTAGCATCCAACTCCAGCTAAATCCAATTTAATGATAAAGTTCACTCTGTGGAAACAAATTTGATCTGGGACATTTAATTCAGGCAGTCACTCAACAACATGTCAAGTGCTCATTTAATTAGCAAGATGGTGCCTTTCCTCCAAATGTCAGGTGGCAATGCGATCTGAACAATTTATCTGTGCTTTCTGCCTAAATGAATTGATTAAGTATCAACTCAAAACATGGCACAGCTTTTTTTTTTCTTTTTTCATTTTAGGAAAAAACTGAAGGGTTGCGTCAGTGAACAGTCTCATTCTTTTTTTTTAAATGCAAAAACAAACGCAGGTCTACGATGTGAGATTAATACGGCTAATTCAATCCACTTGTTGTCATTCAAACGCCAATCACTCGCCTCCTCTCGCGCAGTTGTTCTCCCGTTTATCTCTGCTGCTTTTCAGGCCACCAGCTGTTGGCTACAAAGACAAACACATGGAAGCGTGTTCTTTAATTAAATGATTACATGCAGTGTACATCATGTAAACGCCTCACCACATGAACTCTGCAACCCGTGACTGGGTTTGGATGGATAATCTCAGTAATCTAAGTCTCCAAACAGCCACAGTCATTAAAAAACAACATGGTTGGCTGAATGACTGTAATTAGGAAACAGCTTGAATCATAAAACTCTGAGGTATAATTATGTCCCTTCTACAGCCTCTTACAAACTACAGCAACATTTTTGTGTTTGTGGATTTGAACACAAAGTACAACTAAAAACCTAGCATTCCTTGAAGGATGTTATAAGGTGTGATTGGCTTATGTTGAAGAATGAAGTTATAGCTGTTTTGGTCAAACCTTGAAAATATTGTTACGTGTAATGTCACGTGATATTGCTCAGAGTAAGTGTTGTAAATGACTCTCAGCTACTACTATACCCAGTTTTAGTACAATATCTGTAAAACTGTCAGAGGTATAGCCATTTTTGTGTTGGATAAAGTTGTTCAGCTGTGGTGGCCATCTTGAATTAGATTGACTCTACATGTTAATCTGTTGTAGACATACGTCTAGTGATGAATATCTGAGAGGTTCATTAAAATTTGTTTACTGGTTCATGAGATAGTTTGCCAACAGACAATCAGGGATGACTCCAACAGTTAATGCAAAACTTTAAAGCAAATGTGTCATGCATTGTGTAGCGCTTGGCTTATGTTTTGGGAATGACTCTCAGCAACCACCGCACCAAGTTTTCGCTCAGTATCTGTAAAGCTGACTGAGTTATAGCAATTATTGTGTTTCCTGAGGTTAGTTGCTGTGGGGGCCATGTTAAATTTGGCTAAATCCAAAAGTTAATAAGTTGAAGATACAGTCATTACTTTCTGAGAGTTTCATTAAAATCCATCCAGCGGTTCATGCAATGTTTTGGTGAGACACAGACATGAGCAAAAACAATGTTGTATGCCATTACCTTTTGGTGGCAGGTGATAGCAAATTAATAATATTGACAGTACATGAACCAAAAAATCTTTGAGTTCAGACTAAGGATGAACAAAAAAAAAATTAAATAAAAATGGAAGTAGCAATGACAGAAAAAATAAATGCATTAAAAACAGACATCACCTATTTAGCACTGTCATTTGCTGTACTTGATTATTTCTGTGTGCAATAATTATTACCTGATGTAACCACCCACATCTTCTACTGCAAGGTAGAGTTTTTAAAGTTGATGTAGACAGCCTTCTGCTCAGCATGTCCTCGTAGTTCAGAGACAGCAGCAGCAAACAAGGTTATTTTGTGTCTGCAAGCCTGCAGATTCTGAGAATGCAGCTTCACTGAACGAGCAGAGAGCTTTGGGAAGCTGGTTTTAGTCTTTTCTATGACATCCTTTTTCTGACAAATACCATCTTCACGTCATCACAGTTTATGTGGATTCATTCATTGCTGCTGAAATAAACACAAAGATATTTTTCCAAGTCTCAACAGATTCCAGGTTTTGCAAAAAAAACAAAACACCTTCGGTTTTGTTTGTCTGCTTTTACCTCTTTTGTGTGCATCTCCTTTTATATTTGTTTTAACTCCTCATCAAACCAGTACAAGTGATTATTAAACAGTAGTGACTCAATGTTATCCTTGTATTGATCCATGGAGTAATCTGTACTAGATAACTGCTCAGTTTTCAGTCAGCCTTGTCCTGTAAACAAACCAGCCTGTATAGAATAAATTCTATGATACACTGAATTTAATTAGATGAAAATGCGAGCTGCTGTGGATGGAGAGAAATCTAAATGGCCAAAAGAAGCACTTTTACATCACGGCTGATCACAAGATAATTTTTGAAATGCAATGCTTTTGCAGGGAAAATTATTCTTCCACGTATTCACATGTATTTTACATTTTACACTTCCCACCAACGTAAACATTTCTGCAGACCAGTCTCACCTCCCACATGGTAACCACACTCTCCTACAGAAGCAGCCCCCTCGCTTACGAAGGCAGCAGTAAACCCCGCAAAGACTGCTTAGAAACGGCTCAGAGAGTCCGAGGTGTTCGCTCATCTTTAAAACTCACATATTAACCTGTAAGCCTAATCTACACTCCACAATTCTCAAATGCTGATAAATCAACCCCTCCAGTTTGAGACTCTCCAGAACATCATCAACTTTTCTTTGTCTGTGCTCTGACTAGTCAGAGCTGCTTGTTGGCAAAAGGGGAACCTGCTCAATGATAGGTGGGATAACAGGTCAAATTGTTATGACTGATTTGTGTAAATTAATATGGACAATTCCCCCATAGTATTACATGATTATTTTGATCAAACTGGGAAGAATTATATAGACGTTTGTTGCTACTTAAAACCTCTAAAGATTTCAGATAAAAATAGCTGAATTAGAGGGTTTATATATCAAAAAGAAAAATAGCTGTAAGCTCAGTAGCAGTTCTGTTTAAACCTTTTCTTCTTACAATTTATTTACCAAACCTTTTTGTGCTGTTTTGTTTTTCCTCCCATGCCTAAATCCAGGAGCTAAATAGCCTCTATGCCTGACTGAACATTTATAATAGCGTCTCTGTTGCAAAATGGAGGTGTCATTATGTCAGTAATATTGATGAGGATTGTTCTGTTTCCCTCTGTGCTGTTTCTTGTGTGTGTAAATGTGTGTGTATTTGTAGCTGTGTTCAACCTGATCCCCGTGGGGCTTCGCGTGGTGGCCATCCAGGGCGTCCAGACCAAGCTGTACCTGGCGATGAACAACGAAGGCTTCGTCTACACCTCTGTAGGTCACAACAAAACACACGACTGTCATCACATTCATCAGCAGACACAAATCTTCATCAGGCTGAACAGTGAAGCAGAAGCTCACAGTGAGAGCAGACCCATTATCATCCCGTCATCACATCAACACTTTAATAAGGGTGCCAGTGCATAAGCATCGACACACTCGTTACAATTTGGCCATTATTCTCCTGTGTTTGTTTGATTTTTGGTTTACAATTTATCTAGCAGCTTTGGAAAAACCGATACAAAAAATACATTGAAACATGCAGCTTGATCAGGAGTAGTGTTTGATGACATTGGTGGCTGCATTTCGTACAGTGCAGATAAAGTTTGCAAAAATTGACAAAAAAAGTCCACATGAAAAGTTTTGGAATAATTTTATCCAAACAATGAAGAGTACCCATCTCTCTTTGAAGCTCTACAGCTCAGACATACTTCACAGTAGAAACATTGTTCAAAATTTAAACGAATCACAGAAAGTTGGACTTTACATGACTGAACTGGCATTTTGGATGTGAGTGCTCACATCCAAAATCTCATTGACTTCCACTGTATCCGAGCTCAGAATTTTCCTTTTAAAACTAGGAAAGGAGGATCTTTTTAACTCGGCATATCTCCTACATAAAACACTGTAGTCACATAAAAAATGTACCAGACCCTAATGTCACTTACGGGTCAAACATTTTTTTTTCAATACGACTTGTAGTTTTCACACAGTGACAGTTTGTTTGAGGCTTACTTCCTACTCCGCGTTTCTGTCAGGGAAAGAGAGAGAGACACAGGTATGTGGTTTCCATGGCAACCATAATAAGCCACCGGCAGCAGCTTTAACATTTTCTTTATCTTGGTTCGAATTTTCACTTTTTATATGGTTTATTTGTTTAAATGTAGGCATTTTATTAGCTTAGATTGTTGGGCTATGTTTGCATTGGCACCCTTCACAATATCTCAAATTTTGTAGTTTACTGTTTTGTTTTTTGCCTTGAGAGTCTGCTGACACACATACGAGACTTGCACATCTGTTTTTTGGTTTTTGTGGCTTCTCAGGATTGATTTCAGCTCGTTCCTCATCCCCCTTTTGTTTATCTCCCTTCGGTCATTCTTTGATGAAAAGATTTCTTCACGTCGTTTCCTTTGAAGCACACATGAGCCGGCACCGCACTTTCATTTGATCAGACGGGCCAGCCACTGGCTGCAGGGCTATGCTTTCAGCACCTCATTTTAGCTCCTCGGCTCTGGTGGTGGGTGGTGGTGTAGAAGCAATAACAAGAAGAAACCAACACAAATATCACACACTTCCAGCAATCTAAACAAACAGAACCGTGAGACCAAAAGATGAAAACTAGCAAAGCGGAAATATATATATATAAAAAAGGGACTAACCTCTGTGTAATAACAACAACAAGCTGCTACGTCTTTCACAAGAACGAATATCACTTCAATATCTGCTCCATCGCCATTTCTGGTGCTGGAAGCTTTCTGCTGTTTTTTTGAGAGTGCTGGCCTCCATCATAACACTGATATCACTTGTTCCATCTTCTAACTTGATATTAAAAACTGAAAATATTTATAAAAACCAGTGCACACAAAGCAGAATGCCAAGTCTATTCATTACAAACCTTCATCAAAATTCACACAGTATTAAGGGGAAAAAAAACAACCTCTCTCTCTTTTCTGTTTCCCTCGGTAACCTGGACACCATCTTTCCCAGTGGGCTGGTTGGTATTCTGGGGAGTAGCTGGTTGCCATGGCGACACAGGAATAAGGAAATGCAAATGTCAGCTGTCCTAAGTTGGTGCAGTTTGTTCTGTGAGACCTGGCCGAGATAATGACTCAAAGAGCAGACGAGCTGATTGATGAAACGGAGGATGAATTGAACACATTTTAAATTGAAGCTGTCGTTTCAAACTCATATCTTCTGTAACTTTGCTCTTCCTGCAGCCCAACGCCTCGTCCTTTACAATGTTCACCTAATTGCCTTCCTTGTCGCCTTTTCTTTGGCAATTTGTCCTAATGCACGTCACCCTTTTCCACTCAGGAACACTTCACCCCGGAGTGTAAGTTCAAGGAGTCAGTGTTTGAGAACTATTACGTCACCTACTCCTCCATGCTGTACCGGCAGCAGAACTCGGGCCGGGCATGGTACCTGGGCCTCAACAAGGAGGGGGCAATCATGAAGGGGAACCACGTCAAGAAGAACAAGGCTGCTGCACACTTCATACCCAAACCACTCAAAGGTAGGATAAAAAAGACGAAACCTTCAATAACTTACAAAAGAGCTCATAGTATGCCTAATTAAAAGTTCATTTTTATTGTCCAGTGCCGAAAGACGATAATGTTGTTGCCTGTGGGTGTGTGTCTGTGTGTGAGCCTGTCTGAACCATGGCACAAATTTTAATGAAACTTTTCAAAAGTAATCATTGGATGTATATCTACAAGTGATTAACTTTTGTAATCAGTTCAATTCAAGATGGCTGCCACAGCTAATCAAATTTAGTCAACACTAAAATGGCTCTAACTCAGTCAGTTTTACAGATATTGAGCTAAAATTTGATGTAACAGTAGCTGAAAGTCATTCACAACACTTCTTAGCATTCACATCTTGAGATATTGCATGCGATCGCTCAAAAAGGTGATATTACTGTTTTTATCAAAATGTCTACAAGATAATTTCAGTTTGAAAGGTGGTGAATGATGTTCATTTTTCAAGGAATGCTAGGGCTTTATTACAACATATTTACATATATAAAAAAAATGTAATTTTTTACATGTAAAATTCATGTGTTTTTTCTGCAAGGGGCTCAGGACGATTTTAAAAGCTTATAAGAAATCTATCTCCTTGGAAGCCAAATCTAGAGTTTTTGCAGACTTTAATGAGCTGTCACAGCTCACTGACAGCCAACATGATCAAAACAGGAGAGCTGTCAGATAAACCAATGGACAGCATTAGAAAACTCCTTTAAGAAGGTAAATCAACACAGTGTTGTAAAGAAAAACATTGATTTTTCTTAGTCCACTGCCTCGGAAATTTGGAGAAGAGAAACAGACAGGAGGGACAGAAAACTGAATGTGCTATATCTTGAAAGTACAAAGTACACAACAACAAAAACGAAATAGACAGAAATAGAAGTTAGCGTTGGTGGCAAAATTGTATAAAGTCGGATTAACAAAATGAGATTTTCATACAGAAACTCCAAATAAAGCCCATCACACCTAAAGAGGAGTAAAAGATCACAGTGAGACATCATGGACTGTAGGTGATAATATGAACGTGATAATTAATGTGATTCAGTGTAATTCAGTGATTCACTGACAAACAACCATTAGACAAGAAGAGCAGGCAAGATGGCATTTTCGCTTTGGTAAATTCACATGTGGACATTGAGAGTTTGGGCAGTTTTAATCTTTCAGAAATCAGAACTTTGTAGCTTTCATTCAATGGCATTCCCAAAATAACTGACAAATCTAAATCTATTTAAAAATGATGGTAGAAATAAATAAAAATTAAAAAACACTGTCTATACAGTCATACACTATATATAATCTACAGTACTATATAATCATACAGTATACAAAATAGGAAAAAGCTGGACCTTATTAATAAAGAATTTTCTTTACAATATATTTGGTGTTTTTGCAATAAGCCTCACAGGCCTATAAACTCGATAAGGTTTACATATTTTACAGATTACCTGATATTAATTAGTGTGAATTATTAAATGTTTAACTATCCCCAAAGTGCTAACAAACATACAGCAAAGAACATAATTTAAGCAATGTGGTTCTTTATAAACGTCTGAGTTTAAAATGTGATTCTTCTATGAGATGTTTTTTTTTTATGTGATCTTTGACCACTGCATATCTGATCATAAATATTTCAGAATCCCCTCTGAATTAAGACCTATAAGTAATCTGCCTAATCTGGCAGGTAGAGTTTAGTTAGTTTGGTGTTAGCTCAGAAAAACATTAACAGATTAGTCTGAAAATGGTTCTCTTCTGTCAGATCTTTGCACAAAGTTTAGGTTTTCCTTTTCTTTAGTTTGTTTTAAAGCTTTTTTTCAAGTAAAGGTTCTGCAACATCATAAAGTTTCCATTGAAGAGAACAATTTTTTCTACACAAACCAAACTCTGTGACTAATCTGGTACATTTTAAAAGAAGAACAAAGCCGCCACTGCATCAAGTTTTAGCTCTGTATCTGTAAACATGACTGAGTTATAGCTGTTTAGCTGTGGCAGCCTTCTTGAATTGTGTTGAAACCAAAAGCTAATCAGTTGTAGATAAACATCCAATAATTACTTTCTACAAGTTTAATTAAAACACGCCCAGTGGTTCATAAGATATTTTGGTAACACACACACACCCACACCCACACCCACAAACACCAACACACACACCCCTACCGACACACACACACACACACACAAGCAAAAACATTATCACCCACCCCTTCGGTGGTGGGTGATAATTAATATAGGAAACACATGTGACGGCTGTTTGTGTATAACTTGAACAAATTTGTTTCAGATGGGAAACATGGTTTTGGGACATGTGGTCATATATGAAAAACATTTTTGATTTATATGTTTTTCTTCTTATTTATTCTTCTCTGCTTTTTATTTTTGCTCATTTTTAGTTCAGTATTGTTCATTTTCAAAATATTGTTTTTCTTCATTTGTTAAAGTGTTTAATATTTTAGCATCAGCAAGGTGATTTACAGACAAATTAGCTAAAAATTTGGCATCCAGTTGATGATCAGCTGAAGGATGATGCATCTCTCAGGTGTTGTCTGGTCTTTGCTGGATATTTTTCTATTTCCTGAAGACGTGGCTTTCCGATAATGTCCTCCACTTGTCCAGACATTTTTGAATCACACTCTGCACGATATGTTGTCACGATCAGGAACAAAGCTAGGCAGAAAATGAGTGGAAAAGCTGTGTCATATAGGAACATGCAAGAACAATAATTCTGTTATTTCCCCCCAAATGTAGTGCTCTGTGAACAGCGGACGCCATAACTGCTGAACAGAACACTGCCCCTGATTGCAACAGATCCTCTCAGAACAAAGGAAATCCAGCAGACAGTGGTTAGCCTTTGTCAGTTCATTGCTCTGGTTGTCTGATTTGCAACGCAGCTGATTTAGCTTGACGCCTGCTTCTATCTGCAGCCGGCAGCAGCTTCTAATGGAAAGGCTCTAAAAACCTGCCTGACTTGGACAAAGCGGCAGCTGCACAAAGTTTGCCCGAGAGTGATTTATTTCCCACAGGGATAAGGGGGCGAGCCAGACAAAGCTGAGAGGGAGAGTGGATATTGGATTTAAATTCATTAAATGGGCACAAACACGAGTCGAAACAAATGCTAGGGCTTCTCGCGTGTAACTGGACAACTGTTTACTAATTGATCCTTTTTAATGAAACTGTGCTTTCCTTGTTAATTTCTTATATTGTGCCAACTAATGCCAGGAGATTGTAAAGTAATGCTCTTAGAGTCATTGAGTGATATAAATCAGATGAGAATTAGAGATTAAACACACCTCTTGTGCTCTGGACTAACCGCACTTATCATGCATGTGTGAATAAGTGTAAAGTGAAGTGTAAAGTGCTTTGAGTGGTCGATAAGACTAGAAAAAGCTTATGTAAATGCAGTCCATTTATGATGTCAAACCTGAGTGGTTCTGTAACTGAATTAATAATTCATGTGTGTGTGTGTTTGTGTGTGTGCGTGTGTGTGTGTAGTGGCCATGTACAGGGAGCCATCCCTCCATGACCTGACAGAACTCTCACGTTCGGGCAGCGGCACGCCGACCAAGAGCCGCAGCGCTTCAGCCCTTCTCAACGGCGGAGGGAAAACACCCAGCAACAATGACTTATCCTAGCCTCTCGACCCCTCACTCACAAGTACACACACACACACCCCACACCCACATTTACACAAACACACACACACACATACATATACACACAAATCTCAGGCCAATATTCCCACACATCAGGCTTGTGAGGGGTGGAACAAGGCGAGGAGAAAACCGAAGGGAGCGAGACAAGAATGTGCTCTTCCACTTCTCGAAGCCCACTGTGACTGACTGTGATGTAAATAAATCAAGGACAATCAATCATTTTTTTTGTGGAGGGGGGGGGGGGGGTGGAAAGAGGGACAGGTCCTGTGAATCTCTTCCCTCATACTCCCCCCTGCTAACCAGATAGTATAAGAGAGGGAGAGAAACACACAACAAAGGGGACAGAAAGATTCGGTCAGTCAGTCACACACGAAGATAAACAGACTGTTACAGAGAACCAAAGAGTCAAAGTGTTTAACAAGGTTAACGCTACGAAAAAAGGCAAGAGGTCAGAACGTTCCAGGGAGCTACAAATGGACAGAGGAAAGAAAGTCTTTATTCTACTGTATGTTTACACAGAGCTCATGGGGTTAAGTCATATTTTCAAAAATGACAAACGTATTCCTTGTACACTTATGAGGTTTTATCATTTGTTTGCATGCAGGTGCGTCTGTGTGTGTGTGTGAGTGTGTGAGAGAGTGAGGTTGGGTACATGCTGTGTTTGCAGTTGGTGTTGTGTGTGTGTGTGTGTGTGTGCACGCATGTGTCTTGGGGGGGATTTTACCTTTTTAAGAACCGTTGTATATCCAACAAACCTCCTGAGGGCTTTAGCAGGTGACATATAAAGTTTACTGTATATGCTTCCATGCTTACTTCTTACAAGCACTGCAGTTGTTTACCCTTTTTGTTTGTTGCTGTTGTCCCCTTGCTGTTTGTTTGTTTGTTTGTTGTTGCATGGAAGCTTGTGGACCTCTGCTCAGTAGCAGCATGCTTAAGGTCCTCCCCCCTCCTCCTCTTCCTCCTGGTCTTTGATGTTACTGACCACAACAACCACTAGTGAGCCAATAGTGTGATACCAGAACACTAGTGAACCAATGCGAGGGGGTTAGAACACTACTGGACCAATAGTATTGCACCAGAACATGTGTGGACCAACGGTGTTGGACCAGAACTTTGGTAAAACCAATGGGAGCACAGATTAACTTAATATTTTGATTCCTGCAGACAAACTAGAAATGCACTAAATAAACTATTTGTAAAGAAGAGAATTCCCTCTCTTGTCTATATTTTTTTTTTTACCCACATCTGATGTCAACTCTGTTAAAGTGATAGTTCAGATTTTTTTAACTGGGGTTTTGTGGAAAGGTTGTAAACAATATTTTACCTGTTACAGATAGCCATTGACATAATAACTAGACACAAAAGCTGGATGGTAAAGGCACAAAGAACGAGCACCCACTAGTGGATGGCTGCAGTAAAATGTTTCAGCCCCCCTCCATGTAAACAAACTGGACATTTTCCTGACTTAAAATAAAAAATGCACTACAGCTGAATGTCCAAATATGCATCTTTTAAAAATATGTTTATTAGTTATTTGATTCTTAAAAAAGTGTCTTATTACTTTATGACTGACAGTGAGATGGCCTGTTAACAAGTTGGGAGGTTGTGTAGGCGGGACTTTTGAATCAAGGATACAGCCCTACATACAGGGCGTCCAAACTTTGGTTTCAAAAATACACCATGGCAGCACCCAAAAAATCCTGACATTTTCTTCTCAGTTTAGTGGTAGTTAATGGAGTTACTTCGTCCATTTTTATTTAGGTTGATGCAGATAGCTCTTTAAACAGCCTCAGAGTGGAGATATAGTTTAACTTTGACAAGTGTAATGAGCTAATGGCTAGTCAGAGCTGGGCTCAGACTAAAGTGGATTTCTGCCATCTGAAAACAACTCTGATCTAAAAACTTATATTGTTGCACATGCAGTTTTAAACACCTTCTGACTGCTGTCACTTTCACATTACATGGTTATTTTGACAGAAATATAATATTCCTGTTGAAAGTGCTACAGCTAGCTGCTGCCGACTCTGTTGGCAAATAACCATACATTTGTATACAAAAAATATGTAATGCAAAACTGATGGTCGTGTAAAAGTTTATAAAATAGCATTCACATGAACAACTGTAAATGTTTGGAGTTGTCTTAAGACAGCACCCGTCTTCTTTGGTCTCGGCCTGTTAACTCAAAGCTAATCTTGTTTTTAAATAAACTGAGGCTGTTTAAGGAGTTATCTACAACAGGTAAGATAGTAATTGTTCAAAACCTTTCAACAGGACCCCACTTCAAAGGATCTGAACTATCCTTGTGTAAGGAGTTTACAATCTTTAAAAAACAATAAATAAAAATGTTGTAAAATCCAGATTTAGGTAATTTTTCATGTAATAGTGAACGTTATGGGTTCAGACTTTGGTAGCTTAACCAAATTAAGATCAATTTGACATTCTTTAAATGCTTTGAATCATGAATAAAATAAATCTGAATTAAGAGGTGACAGGTTTACTAGCAGAAAATATACTTTTTCCCCTAAATGTGTATTTTGTTACTGTACCATTGAACAGAGCATTGCAGTAGAAGTGGTGTGATTTCTATCTGTTTAGTATCTTAAGACCACAGGTTCTAAGCAGGATTTGAATATGTAATGCTTTTTAAGATTAAAATATTAATGACGTTGATGCACACGCCTCTCGTGACATGCAGCTTAAAAAAAATTAAATTAATCCAAAATCAATGTACGTAAGAAAGAAAGTAAAAGCATGAAGTTGTGGTCAGCTTTAGAAACAAACCAAGAGTCTTGAAATGTTTCCTACACATTAGTTTTTTTGTACACATATAGACCAGTTAAATACTTTAGTCAGATGTTGCCACTAGATGGCGCTTTAAGCACAAGCAGGACTGTTTGTTTCTTACTGGAAACTCCTAATCTTAAGTGTAGATCAGAAATTAGAATTTCAGAAAAAGAAAAAAAAAAACATTTTAGACAGCATGTTTTTCTTTTTAAACAGAAACTGTTTACTCCAACATTCGTGTTTTTGATCACATCACTATGAGATGGAAAAGCCGACAATTTCATCAAATAATCTGTATACAAGGGGTATAAATGCTATTGTCAAAAACATTTATATAATCACAAAATGCAACAAGATAAAGTGCGAACATCAAATATAAAATATATATATTGTTTAAACCAATCATTTCACATTGCAACTTTAAACATTGGTTTATTTATTTTAGGTACAGTGTCAAACTCATGATTTTTGAAGGTTTAAATAGAGAACATAAAACATTTTTCTTCTAGTAATACTGATTATTGTTTGTCAGCTTTTTATTTTCATTTCCATGTTTTATGGGGGAAAAAAAAGGCAATAGAAAGGGTTGGAGGAGGTCCTGTCTGCTTCTCTGAGCTCACAGTAAAAACCACACTCTGCCTTCGCTTTTCATTTCTATAAAACAGTTACCTGTGTGCTTTCTGCAGCCTTGTACAAATGTAAACACACACACACACACACACACACACACACACACACTAGTTACTTTGAGAATAATCACATTAATACAGAGCTGGTTTATCAGTGAGGTCAGTCTCATTTACAGTGGCTGAGGCAGCATCATGCTGTTTGTGCTCTTTTCTTTACAGAAGAATTCAGTCTGTTCTGCTCCCTCTTCTTCTTCCTCATCTTCAGTGCCAGATTTCTTACTCTTATTGCATTCTTCTTTTACACATTCTTCCACCACAGATTAAAGTAGTTTTTTTTTCCTCTTGATGAGTCCTGTCCATCTGTTTATGTTCAGTCTAAGTTCCCTTCTTTGACTCCCACTCCTGAAAATAATGAGACAGCACAAAGTGAAGTAAACACATCTCTCTACGAAGAAACACACACACACACACACACACACACCCCCACACACCCGAATACTTGTCTTTGGTAAAACATTTTGTTAACTTTCTTTCCACACAAAACTATTTAGTTAGTTTACATTTGTTGCATTTAGGATATTACATTTACATTTTTAATGTTGGAGGACATTCAAAGATCCATTACATTCATATCCTTAAAACAGAACAGTTTACACTGTGTTCTGTAGAGACTGGAGGAGAACCAAACATGCATTAAAAAGTAGTTGTTTGTTTGACCCGAGGTGCTGTGAAAACTTCAGACATTATGGTGTAATTAAAGTTTATCTCAGTCTACATAATGTGGTAAAGATCAGAGTACTTCACAAAGCTTAATATACTTGTATTTGATGTATTTAACCTTTCCCTTATACAGAGTAAAGTCAAGTTGAAATCAGAATATCAGTGCCTGTAGATGTATCTGTATGTCACTGTAGAAGTACAAGACTAAACCCAATGTTTAAATATAACCAGTATATGCCCAGAAGAGGCATTTATGTGAAGGAATCTAAAATGAATGTTTTATGAAAGCTTCAGAAGGTTCATGCTAATCATAATAGTTGTATCTAAGAAATGACCATGATTAAGTCCAACACCAGGACATTCAGTACAAACACAAATACTCCACCTTCGCTTTCTGCATGACGTTTCCCTTGGAGGAGGCGTAAAGCGATGGAGGACGTTTACGGAGCTCAGATGCTGAGTTCACAGGCACAGTCTCACTGTAAACCTTTTCAACTTTACTTCTCGCTGTCTGCACACAAAAACACATCAACACGCAAACATACAAGAAATGTCAGAGACCATAACAATGTGGGAAACTTGCTTTTTCACTATTCTGGACTGTTTCCCAATTAGTTTCTGAAATCTTTGCTGCAATGTTTCTAAGCAACTGGACCAGATTACGGTGGGGTCACTGCCAACAGACCAACAACCCACAGCTAATAAATGTATATTTCTCTTCTCAAAACAAAGAAATAGAAAAAAAGTTTAGATAATGAAACTTAGAACATGAAAAGATTGAAGAAAGAGGTCAAGCCCAATAAAAATACTAATTATTCAATAGTTAATGTCTCTAATCAAATTCCCTGAAAGCAAATAAGCATTTCAAAATCCATTTATAACAATGCAAACATGTACAATAATTGTAGTTTGGTGATGAAATCTTCACTATAATTAGAAAAAAAAAAATAGAGATTTTTAGCTGCATCAGTAAATCAAATGGGTCTCTGCCCACCTTGACATTGATTTTTGTGTCAGTAGGAGGACCAAGTGCTCCTCTCGCCAGGGATTTCTTTAGGTTTTCTTTGACTTCTGTCAGTCTGAGCTCCAGCTCCACCCTCTCCTCCTCCTTCTGTCTGCACAATGTCTCCAGCTCAGCTAACCGCTTTTCCATACCATGAGCTACAAACACACACATATACATGTACGCTCATAACAGGTATCACTTCAAAACACACAGTAAGTCGAATCTGTGCTGAGTGTGAGATTTCTCCCTGACCTGTTTCACTCTTCATCTCCTCCTTCACCTCCTTCTTCTCCCTGCGGAGGGAGATCAGTGCATTTCTGAGCTCCTCTTTTTGCTTTTCCAGCTCCTCTTTTTGTCTCAGGTACCGCCTAGCGTCCTCCTCTGCACGTGTTTTTCCATAGCGTCCATACTGATTTACATCTTAGAGAAAACAAAGCAGCCTTTTAACTAACAGGGCAATGCTGCTGCTGCTGCATTATGATAAGTAATATCAGTCACCAGCTAAATAAACTCATGATCTTGAAAAGTAAGGCAGCTGTGGCAACATTTTCTCCCATGAAATTTTTATGTAGCAAATCCAATGAATTATGAAACGTGAGGGGAGACTCACTGGAGGCGTGTCTCTTAATGGCAGCCTGTTGTTCGGTTTTCTCAGAGTCCCTGCTGGAGAACGAGGCGTGACGTCTCACCTGACCTGCTTTGCTCTCCACATAGTCATCCTGCAGCATTGAGAAAAAGGAGCTGAACTTACAGAATTTTATTGGATCAGTCCCATAAAGAGCACTGAGGCTTATTAAAGCTAGAGTAAACAAATGTTGCCATCTTGTATTAAAAAAAGGAAAGAAATTACAAAACAATTCAAGTTTATTCAGATTCTAAAAAATCTCAGAGAGAAGAGATTATTATTAGGTTTGTAGATTTGCCAAGTGATCTCTCCTCACCTCAACACTTTCATAGACCTCATCATAAGTTCTGGAGTCTGTTGAGGCACTGCTGGAGGAAGTAGCAGTGGTGGTGGCCCACCTACCAGAGAAACAAACAGGGATAGTAAAAAGAAAACCTGCACAGTATGTCAGGAATAAACATTATAATTAGAGAAAGGAAACTCTGGGTAAGTCCAGGCACTGACAAACTGTCAGCAGTGACTCACAGGAAGGAGTGCCTGGCAGCGTGCCGTATGTCAGTGAGCGTGTCCACGTCGATGTAGTCGTAGTGCAGCTCGTCAGGGAGAGTGGCGCTGCCGGTCTCTGCAAACAAAACACCCAGCCAGCGGCCAAGATCCTCTGAGGAGCTGGCCTGATGGACACAAACACAAACAAGGTGACATTTTAGCAACTTGATTTCCAGAAAAAAAAGTAGGTGTGTCATCCCTGTACACATGACGACATTTAGATCCACAACAATGTGAAGAAAGACATGAAAAACAAATCAGTCCACCTACATTAAAACTCCTTTGTCAGATAAAACTATTCCAGATGTTTCAGAGTTTTAATATAAGGTTTGCTTCAGAGACAAATGATTACACCACAGTCATGGAGCAGCTTTACATTTGTTACAACAAGCTGCTTTAACATTTAATCATTTAATCTTCTAAAACAGACGACTGTTTTGGATTTTTAAAATATAATTATAGTTTGGAGTCTGGTTTGATTGCCTTGGCTCTGAGCAGGTTGAAAAAAAGTTACAAAAAACAAGCAAAGAATAGCAAATACACTACATAAAACAACACAATAGCTTTAGGATGATAAATGAAAATCAGCGCAATAAAAATAGACATTTTACCTCTAAAGCTGCCAGTTTATTCCCTCCTTGCATGATGCGAAAAGAGAAGGGATATTTTGGTCCGATGCCACCGGGCACCACCTCCGCCCCTTTCAGGGGCACCACAACAACTGGAGGCCGCTGATCCCCGGGGTCCTTCTGCAGGTACAGGTTTCCACCTCGCAGCACGCACCAACGCTCCTTCCATGACCCGCTCAGACACACGCTGAGATATCCTGTGGAGGAGACAACAAGCAAGTCTCTGTGTCAGACAAGTTAAACTTTTTATTCTGTGTAATCACTTTTAATTGAAACATAGTAAATATTTTCCACTCAGCACAATAATCGGCCTCCTTGTTCCTGACAAAGTACTTTACCCAAACCCAAGTATTGTTAGTCCTGGTTAGCATTTTGACCACATCATTTTTCAAACAGAGGAACATTTAGAATATGATAAAACATTTAAATTAGGATCTTGTGGATTGTAATTTGATTTTACATTGTACTCAAGCACTGCTACTCATTACTTCAGATGAATTTGCAGATGCATATCATAAAGCAATAAAAAGGTTCCATCTGTTAAAATCTTTCATTCATAAATTTAACTCTAAAAAGCCTTTGAGAGATTTAGGGCTAAAATATTCAGATATTTTCAACAATCTAACAGCCTGATGAAAGCTTTCAGAGGCATTTTCAGTCTTTTGAATTGTGAATCATGTTCAATGTGTTTCTGTCAACTAAATTTCTTTATTTTTTAATATCAATGAAAATCTGCAAAAATATTTTATGCAAAAAGAAAAAAAGAAATAAAATCTAACAATCAGTTACTGATGATGCAACAAGCAGCAGAATCTCTACTTGATCAGGTTGGCTCACCACAGCGAGGGTTGTCATGGTGGCCTGAAGACGAGGGAGGCTCTCCCAGTAAAGGAGGCTTCTTTTTGGAGAAAGTGATGATCCGATTGATTTTCTTCCCCGCAGCTCGGCTCATCGACCCCGTCAGCTCTGAGAAGGTGCCGCGCTTCCCCCTGTCTGAAACCAAACAGAACCTGCATTAAAACCTTACATGAAGCTGCTCCATCATGAAGCAACTCACTGGGATCATGTTACATTAACATTACGGTTTCTTTCTATCTTAAAGTTAGACATTTAGTGCAAAACATAAACTTAATAAATGCTCCAAGTTTTCCAGTGAAGGCTAGTGAGTTTCAGGAAAGAATATTTCTTTTGTAAAGAACTTCAGCTTGTTTGGGGTTCACAGAACCTTATGAATAAATAACAAACATCAAATCAAATGAAATCTCTGAGTGTGTTTGGAAGTTCATTCTCAGTGAACCAGGTGCAGCAGCAGTCCATTCACTCTCCTTCCTATGATGTCAGTGGGAGACAATTGGAGGAAGAGGACAGGAAGGATGTCATATCTGCTTGTGCTCCACTTCCTCTCTCTCTCTCTCTCATGTCTCTTTAGGCTCAGAGTTGAAGAATCAGGAAACAACACCGACACAACAAGTGTTTGACTTAATTTCTAACTCTACGTTGTTATTATCCTGGATGTATGCTCCTAATTTTGAAGACATAAAAACCCAACATAAACCTTGTCTGTGTTTCTGATCAGAATTTGAAAGCTTGTGTGTGTGTGTGTGTGTGTGTGTGTGTGTTCTTACAGGCTTTAGTTCCAGACTCTGGAAATGAGGGCTTTTAAAAAAAGGACAATGACTTTGTTTAAGGTCAAAAAAGGGACTGGTGATGTGGCATGGCTACTAAAATTATTGCTGGTCAGTTGTAGTGAAGTTGTATTATTGTAGGTTTTTACTAACAACAAGTTAGAATGATACATACAGAAATGTATTTACCCTCACTAACATAAATGTGACAAAAATACCGCAAACATCTGACAAAATAAAAAAATGTCACTTTAATGTTGCCAAAATTGTGCTGCCTTAATATTATTCAGAAAATAGAAAAGTAATGTATAAGTGATACAGTGAACAAATAAAAAAGGTTTGAACCCAATATGTTTAATTGGTAAATTAAGTATCTTATCCCATGCATGTGTGAATACATAAATAAATAAATACATAAATAAAATACATACTACATTTTAGACACCAGTCGTCCTGTAAAATGAACTATATTCATGTACATTTTTGCTTATTTGATTTCATTTACTTTAACTGGTGGCACTACTTCCAAATGACTAATTATTGTGATAAATACTCAAACTTGTTACAGAAAGGAGAAGTTTACCATAAGACATCTAAATATTTTTGTCAAATACTGTGCTTTACCACAAACCATGTTTTCTGTCACTTTAGCATCACAAAGGAAAGCATACTGTGAGAAGGTAGTGAATTGGGAATTAAACTGTGTTTATTTAAAGTCTGTTAAATTATTCCAACCTACTTTGTTACCCTACTTCTCTTCTTCCATTTCTGAAAACATAATTGCAGGAGAGGTAAGAGGAATTGAATACTTCAGCAGCTCTTTATCTCAGCACTTCACAATCTATTCAAATCTATGAAATAGCTTCACTAATTTGATCATATTTCCCTTTGAAATAAGTCAAAGATTTCAATATTAGAATAAACAATTTTAAAGAATACAAAAAGGTGAGGCTCTTCCTGAATGTCTCACAAAGGAAATCACACACAGATACAAATCCAGTGTCAAAGCTTATTCACAAACAACTTCATCAGTGTTTGTTTGTACATTTCCACCTACTGAGTGAGTCGGTGGTGTCCCGTCCCGGCCCATGTGTGTTGGACTGACTGTCTCCTGTTGGTCCGCTGTCCGAGTCTGATGTCTGTCTGTCAGGCTGCAACATCTGGAGAAACACAGCATTGTTACTGAGCAAAATCATGTCAACAGAATTTAATAAAATACATTTTACTGACTGAATTTTAAACACTTTTATGCTGACAGCAGGTTTAACTGCCAAGACCCCAAACATTCATTTGATTCAGGACATGAATCTTTTGGAAAATGAACCAACTCAGCAACCACAATAATGTCACCCACAAAAAATAAAAACACCAAAGGAACTGTTGTGACGAGTGTGGGCTGAAAGAGGTGACGTCAGCCACATTTTAAATAAAAAAACCCTACAGTAATACAAATAAAAATTACACCAGACTGATTCAGTAACTCAAACAGAACAAACAGATGACTGGGCATTTCTTAAGACATACACATGCAAAACCACAAAACTACACTGAAGATAAACTGGCTGAGGTCAAGGTAATAAGCTGAAACTTACACACACACACACACACACACCTTATCAACCTCCAGCTTTCTTTGTATAATAGGAGAAGTGGATCCATTCAGTCCTTCTGTGTTGTTGCACTGGCTGCCAACATCACGAACCACCTAAACCCAGAAAAAAAAAAAAAAAACCTTTACTTTCAGACACTGGTGTTCTCCTCTAGGTCATATTAGACTGATTGTTATTTCGCTTTTGTTTGACTTAATACAATAATACTTGATACAGCGGATAAATGTACCTTGAGCCATCGCTGGGCCTGCTCTTTGCTCTGGACTGCCAGGACAAGAGCTTCACCTCCAGGTAACGAAAAGCGGAGCTCATGCCTTTTTTTCCGACCTTCCTTTGGGACATAGATGACGTTGCAAAGATTCAGCGGGAGTTCTGTGTTGGGAGAAGTCTCCTTGATGCTCTTAAAACACTACCATTGAAACACAAATAGACATTCAGACATGATTAGAGAGAATTAAAACATCTGAGTCTCTATTTGTCTCCAAAAGCACTGGAAATAAATTTGATACTGTACATTTAAGTGTTTAACTAAACACAATTCATGTCCTGTTTCTTATTACCTGGAGTTTACTGTCTCTAACAACAACAAGCTGCTTTGTCCATTGGCCAAAGCGTTTCTTTCGCAGCAGGAAGGCACAGATGTGGCAATCTCTGACCGGTTCATCTGGACTTCCCTCAGCCTTCCACCTCTGAGACGTGTCCCGTGCCTTGGCCTCCTCGTCTTCTTCTTCATATGACTCATAGGAGCTGCTCAGTGCATCTGAGTCATTGTCTGCACATCAAAAGCACAACAAATATCGATTTTCAATATTTTTACTGACCAAAACAACATGCCTCAATTTATAGTAACACAGGTGAACTGATGTCATGAATGAAGCAGGACTCACTGGAGGTTTTAGAGGGTCCACCAATCCTGGTGGTGGGGTAATTATTGTCAGCATCTTCATAGTAGGTATCTTCGACAGAGTTTGTGGAAGCTAAAGATTTTTGAAAGAGAAGACCTCAAGCTCACAATGTCTTTGGTCAAAAGTAATCAGATTTTTAAGAGTTTTAAAACTGACCGTTCATACTGGTGGTAAAATACTGCGGAGAGGATCCAGGATCAAGAGGAACAGCCTCTTCATAGTAATCATCAGGAAGTGGGGTGGCTGGCAGAGGTGGTGGCGTGTCAGTCGGTGTCTGAAGAATCAAAGTAAAAGTTAAACCAGGATTGTTGGCAGAACCTCAAGGAAACAAAAACAGATGTAGCTGACTTACAGATTTAATATGATGTGTCCTCTCCTCTTTGTGCTCTTTCTGTTCCAATGGAGATGCACTGAGCATGTGCAAATTACAGTCTGGTGAAACAACAAAAGGTTTTCTCATTTTAAAGATCTTGTAGCAAGATGACTAGATATTAGACAATCAACATTATGAAGTGTTTTGTGGATGTCTACTAACCAAATTCTTCGAACAGAGACTCTACAAAGCTAGTGCCGTTACCATAGAGACAACTGTTCATGTAGACGTCTGATCCATTAACTATAGGGGGAAAAGAACAAGTTAGGAGTTAGGGTTATGATAGGGGCACAAATAAACTTGCATAAAGACTTGGATCACACTACAAAACAGAAAGTAAGCCTGTGATTCCTTGCATTACAAAAAGAAAATGATTGCAGATGTAAAAAGTGTGTAAAAATCTGAAACCCAGACTACCATAGTGAGAATGTTCAGGACAGGCTGGGCCCATTACTATACTTGTCAACCATCAAGATATGTTGCTGGTCCCCTTTCTTTGACCTTGTCCTAATATCCTCTTTTAACTTTGAATTTAATTTTCCTCTTACATGAATCCTTTTATCCGCCCTCTCTTCCTGCACTCGTCCAGATAAACAAGCATCAGATTTAAAGACCTTGGAGATATTTAATGCTGCAAATGTGGTGATTTGTTGCATGTTTACAACAAGAGTTACAGTACTGCTGTGATGAGGATTTACAGTCTGGTTGGCTCCAGACAAATAAATCCAACCATTCGCTCAAACACGTTGAGAAATGTGATACAACTCTAAACTGATCAGAGACTTTAAACACAATACTCAACTATAATTTACCTAAACTGCTGAAAGCATCAGCTTAAATTAACACAAAGAAAGAGTGCAGCTGAAAAACTGCAAGCATACTCAGCAAAGTTCCACAGCACAAGATAGGTTTGTGAACTAATTTTAACAGTTTCAATGCATTATTACTCTAATATTTCTCCATGTGATAAATTCTGGAACAAGATCTGCTCTGTAAAAGTCACTGCTTGCAATTTATTCATGACAGAAAATCCATATTTAGGCTTAGTGGAATAAAAACAGGTAAAAAACAGAAAACAAAAAGGGAACTCAATAAATTTGTGTGAAGTGCTTTTGAAAAGGACAATTTCTCATTATCTGTGTAAATAATAATAGAAGATGAGTTGTGGCAACTCTACTGACTATTTTTATTTTACTATCCTAAGAACCAATGCCCATTAATTTGACAATAAAGGCTGTAAAATTAAAAACTGCCTATGACACATTTATCATCATAACTGTTTTTAAAAAAATTTATGTTTTTGCAGGACTTATGATTCTGGCAATGACAGAAATGAAAATGAAACTTTGTAATACCCAGTAAAACTATTTGAAACCAAACAAATTAGATTATCCTTAAAAATTAAATAAAATAAAATGCTATGCTGGAGCAATGCTGAAAGTGATGTGAAATTAAAAAGATTACCAAAAGTTACAAAGCACATGTACTAAAAAGAAAACTAAATCACAAATGAAAATTATAAGAACTAGAAGCACTCTGAGAACGCCAACCTCCGTCTAGGCCATAGGGTAATTTAAAAAAAATTGTAGGATCGTGATCCCTATCACTACCTAAATTTAATAATTTCTTCTTTGTGACAACCTCAACATAAAAAAATAAATAAATAAAATTCTGTTAATCACTTTTTGAATAATCTTGTGCACAGACAAACAAACTGATATCTTCATCGGAATATTAAACAATACCGCACATCCCAAGTTTTTCTAATTCCCTGCAGTCCCAATGTACCCTCAGTCTGATGCTTTATAGAGTACCTGATTGCTGTAGTGAATCCAGGATGTGGCGTACAGAAGCCATCTTGTCAGCAGTGTCAGGACTGACCGTCTCATGGTCCAACATCTTCAGCAAAGAGCTGAGCTCATTCAAAAGTCGCTCCATTACCACTGGAAAACAATAAAGTGCAGTTTTTATTATTTGGGATTGCAACAAAAGGTTCTCATGTCAAAACTACTCTTTTTACAATGAATCACCTTCAGCCCAAAAATAAAGCTGCCTGTCTTTTGTCAAACTGTAGTTTAT